>CM031238.1:664116750-664352763 GCA_018340775.1 Taxus wallichiana var. yunnanensis | reverse complement strand
CTTGATGGAAGTATGTGGAAGGGATTGTGATGACGACATGTAGGCTAGTGTTAACAAATACGTCCAAAAGTCCTTCACAACAATTTTATTAGATGAGAATTGTGATAGGATCTCTAAGAGGTCAGTCATTCTTTAATTTACCAAGGTGATGAAAGGCCAGAAAGTCGACAGGATACCATAGAGATAAATGTCATAAAATGCGTGTGAATAGGCTAATCACAATAACATCGAAGGGATGAAAATGGTGGATGACTTAGAGGAATATGAAAGAAAGTGAAAAAAGAACATCCATTTGTACGTAATATCTGATTGTAATGTTTCATCTTTGTACCTTTGATTTTGTTTTTGTAATGTTTTAATGTTTTCTCATTTTTTTGTATTTTTGAATTGTTTTATGATTCTTTGGATTTTTTATGGTTATCGTAATAAAACATGTCACTCTATGTTATAAGATCCAACAACAATGTTCATGATTTCTCGATAAGAGAAACTGTCAGCGTTTGCTTATCAAGTGTAATATTATCTCTGATCTCGATGATCATGGTGAGCTCCCACTCGACAGAATGATTATGATTTGTTTTGAAACATGGATTTCATATGCAGAAGCTTGAGTTCCCTATCCATAAGTTTCTTCCATTTGCGTCATACTTGATGGGTGCATTTGTGTGCATTACAGAATCGCGTTTGATTTTGGATTTTATTATCATTTGAGTTGTTGGGAGCTTTAGAGCTCTTCGGTGTTTTGATCTTGGCTTGATAAAGAACCTGTCTAGGTTTTTTATAAGCTAATGCGTGACTTGTCCTGATCAGAAGTGGGAGAAGAATGTGGACGTTTAGAATTGATGGGAGGAATGTGAGGAATGACAGTGGGCTTGCCAAAATCATTGATAGAAGAATAATGTGATGGATGAAAAGGAAATGGTCTGAGAATTAAAGGAGAGGGAGCTCACTTCTTAGAATGTGAGCCATGAAGGGCTAGCTTGGATGTGGCCCAAGAATAGAAAGAAGAAGGGATACTTAGGACACTGACCCATAGATGTAAGATGATGCCAATTACTACTAGGATGTGGCCCAAGAATGAAGATGATGAACTACCCGTGCTAGGGTGACCCATCACATGTAGAAGAAAAAGGGCTAGTTGGGCGTGCTACCAAGAATAGAAGATATTGGACTACTCAAAAATGTCCCACAAATAGAAAAGGGAGGGCTCTTAGAAGGTGACCCACATCACAGATGAAGATGAAGGGATATTTGGCGTTGACCCCATAAGAGATTGTGATTAAGAAATTGCTGATAGACAAAGATTGATTGGGTGATGAGAAGATAGGCCATAGATCGATACAAGATCCAAGAGTTTCATCACATAATGAATAATGTGAATATGGAAGGATAAAGAAGAGGATCAAATTGCATGATTTGAGGCTCTTCCTCTATTTCTCGATAAAATGAATAAAAAATTTCCTCACAATACGTGGACGCATCAAAGTCTAAAGAGAATCCTTGCTTCTGCATGTACAGCTAGAGGAATATCTTTGTGTGCCCCTATAAATGCTCCAATTATTTCTTCATTTTAAAGAGATCAATCGGTATGAGTTTTTGATTGACCACGAGGGTTGATTGGAAGAAAGAGGTTCAATTGGTGTGGAAGAATTAGAAGATGTTTGATGATGATTGATAGAAGAAGATGACTCGAGAGACAAAGTAGTTATAGGGCTAGATTTCTTGTGAGTAGAAGAAGATTTAGAATTGGTTAGTATAGGTTTCCCTATAAGATGACGTCGTGGAGGAAGAATATGAGGATTTCATATCTAAATTTTTTAGATCACGATGTGAGATTTGACTTAGAGCGATTGAATAGGACTTTGAGTCACACGAATCTTGAAGGAGGAAGATTTCATTGAGGTGGTGATATAAGAGGTTTCGAAGAAGGGGAGGACCACAAAGTTGAAGAATTGCATTAGATGTTTTATAAAGAAGGTCTTGCGAAAGAAGGGAGGATTACGACTTCGATAATCGCATTAGATGAATGATAAAGAAGGTCTTGTGAAGGAGGGGAGGACCGTGATTCAAGAATCACATTAGATGAATGATAAAGAAGGTCCTATGAAGGAGGAGATAACTAGGACTAAGGATTGAATTAGGTGAATCTAAATAGTAGTTTGGATCGAATCATCGAGAAAAATCGGGGTGGAAATATTTGGACTAGAATCCTCGGGAAGAAGAGGAAATGTTTGGATTAGAATCGGAAGAAGAGTGTGGGAACTGGATAATAATTTGGATTGGAAGTGTAAACCGTACCATCAATATGACATGAAGGTGGGGAAGGGGGTTACCCAAGAATGGGTTCTCTTGCGTGAAGAACCAAATGAGGTTTAGTTATGATGGGTGTCTTTTAATGTGAAAGTCAAAACTTTGATTCCTTATTATCGTATGTATAAGGGACCTTGCGATAATCAGTCATTGTCGGCGTGTGTTAGGTTGAAGGTCTAGACCTAGATTGTATGATCAAACTTCTTCCAAAGTGAAGAAGGTTTCATGTTGATTTAGGCATCATAACGACAATGAAATAGACATTTCGTAAAGATGGGGATGCTTGTGTGATTTTCCAAAGGGAAGCTAAGGAAAATATACATCGTGATGACTCAAGATTGATAATCCAACAAGGTTTGGACAACAAGTCTAGAGGTGTAAATGTCAAAGGATTGATCAAAATTTTAGCAACATAAAGGATACAAAGGAAAGATTTCCAATGTTTTATTGATGCAAAAGTTGCTTGATAGGAAAAAAATTCCAAGGTTTGAAAGATATGTTCAAAAATGACCATGAACTTAGGAAAAAACAAGAAGATCAAGAGGATCAAAGACCTAAAGGATTGTCCAGAAATGAGTTTATAAGATGGATAAGCGTAAGGAATAATCATGAAAGTTCAAAACACAAAGCCAAATTAATGACCAAAGAATAATGAATGATAAAGAATCGATGGATCAAAGTGATTGTCACTAAATGGATAACTTTCAAAATGATGAATAATCATGTGAAACAGATCACACAAGGTTCATTACTGAAATAATCAATCAATGAACTTACCTCCTATGTTTGATTTCAAATTACGTATTGGCGTTTAAGATGATCAACGAAATGTCACCACTTATGTCAAGTTCAAAGAAATGAACAAGGCGTAAGTAATAACAAGAGGTTGATATGATCCCCAAAACAAAGTATACGTAAATTGAGTTTGAATCCAACCAAGACCTATATCTCAAAAAGTGGGAGTTACGAAGATGAACAATGCAACAATACCACTAAGATATGTTAACCAAACTTTACGAAAAAGTAAGGTATTAATATCAAAATAATATTGATACGATGCGCACAAAGGTAACAACAACACCTTTCAAAATTGAGGTAATGTTTGAAATCAAACTAAGGCTTAAGGTATACCAAGGAATTGTTAGGTGCGCATATGTATGTATAAGCATTACAAATCTAGACACTTAGGCTAATTTTCAAGAAACAAGACGTAAGTATCAAAATTGTTGCAATACGATCTGAAGATACTTGAGTTCAAAGGAGAATTAAGGTGATGAATTAATCCTATCTGATAACTATCGTGACTTAGGTATCAAGATCAAAAGGGATACCGATGATATGAAAACATCTCCACACACTTCAAATGTTTAAGCAACTCGGTATGCATAAACATGGATGAGCGTAAATGGACACAAAGTGATGAATATAATTAATTAGCAAGAAACTGAGGGTAGTCACTCTTCTTTTGATCGAAAAAATGTCAAAAGAAAGTGAAGGAAGTAGATCAATTGGGTTTGAAGAGAGTTTGGCCTTACTTGATGTAGAGTTTACCGCCTCACACCTTACGGTGAGTGAAAAACTAAGAAAAAGTAATGCTTCACAATCTCCATGATGAGTGACGCACTATTTGAACTTTAATGGAATCTCCTCTTGTTTGACAAACAAGGTTCGATTGAGAAATTTCTCCCTTCATGATGGCTCTAAACTTTCAAATTGGTTTTGATATGGTCAAAGTTGGCTCCTAGACAAGATAGATTCCTTGGTGGTTCACTCAACTAGGTGTCACAATTTATCTAAATGTGATCTCGGTTTTCTAAAGGTTTCCCAAAGATTATCACGGCTTTACTTTACCCCTTGACACGGTGGGAAATGAATGCATCCCATCGTTGTACTCTCACTTGGGGTCACGATATGGATAACTTTGACACTAAATCTCACAAAGGTAAAACTAGTCAAGTAGGGGTGCGAAGCACTTCCCTTTTCATCCACAAGGTTCCCTCTTATGTGGACTACTTTGGGGTTCCTAAGACCACCCCCATTGTTGTAGCTTAAGACTTATGCCAAAGGGGTTATGTCCTAGTTAAGCGGACGAGGTGTACCCTTATCTGAACCTGCAAATACAGTCTTTTGATTGTAGTGTGCTTTTTTATCTTTTATACTTAATGTGGTTTGATTGTACGCCTTTTGGCAACCTGCATGGAAACTGTATTAGTATTTTTATGTTTCAAACCTCCTTTCTTTGACAAGCGTATTTAGGTCCTATATGAAAAGTTTTGTAGTTTTCCACAAACAAAAGAGGATAAAACGTCGTTTTTATTCTTAATATTGTCCTAAGGCGTAGAGAAGATCATACACGATGTAAAATCTAACTATGTAATCAACAATGGAAAATACTCAAATCAAACGTAAAATTCATTTATTTTAACCAAAATTAACATTCTTTCCTTTAGCAACAAGTGTTTTTCAAAGCGAAAAGATATAGAAATCATTTTTGATTCCCAAGATCACCTAAAGGTGCGAGGGAAGAGCATACATGACTTTAATCTCCTAACCAAGCATGCAACATTCATTAGTCCTTAAACAAACCAAGTTATCAAAAACATGCAAATATTCCCTATAAAACAAAAGTTAATCTTCAATTTAAACCTGCAAGGAGTTAGTATATCCAGAAAACATGATTTTGTAAATTTTAAAGTGAATCTCAAATCCAAATTGTGATGTGTATGCTCAACTTTGGGTGTGTACTCCGGCTTCGGGGACGTGTATGTGTTAGGAAATAAGGGATAAAATATGTGGAATAATCCCTCACAGAATCACAACAATAGAAACTAATATGCAAAAATATTACATATCTCAAATAAAAGTGTAGAATAAAATAACACAACACAAAGAGAGTATTTAACGTGGTTCACCCAATTTGGGCTACGTCACCAAGAATCACTTGCTCATATTTTATTCTGACCACCACTCTCTCAATACAATACCAAAATCTATTTGGAGCTATGCTCAAACAAACTCTACCGAATTCACACTCAAATTCAAAACACATCTACAATGTTACATCTTATCCCTACCATATGCATAAAACCATATAAATAGATAAGCTGCTTAAGTATTTTTACAAAACCATGGGTATCAAAACCATGGGCCAAAACTATCCCACAAAACCTATGGGTCAAAATCCCGCCCATATAGAAAAACACGTTTCTGGTATATCGGGCATGTTTTAAGGCCAAAAATTTTTTTCTCGGGGCTACGCCCAAACCCCTACTACAAGGCTGTCAGCCCTCGGACCCCTGCTCGAGGCCCAGCCCATCCTCGAACCCGGTGAGACAAGCTGTGGAAAGTGTGCACGGTCTTGACACTTTCTCACAAAAAATAGGCTCACAACCTAATAATCTCCCACTTGAAGACTAGTTTTCCCTGAAAGCAAGCTTCGTAATCCTTCACTAATTTCCATGAAGACCAACCAAAGCTGAACATAGATTGATTTTCCCTTGTGACCACCTTGGTCATCATGTCTCAGGATTCGACTAGTATGAATCTTCTCCACTTCAACTTCTCTTCCTCCAAAGTTGTCTGATGAAATGGTACCTTCTTGTATATGCTTTGTCTAGTAGTCGAAAGCATATTTCTTAGCTAGGTGTATAAGCCTTTGTGAATATCACTATGTAGCTTTCCTTCCTCCCGCTTATGCCCAAACTCCTCAAGTAATTTCTATAACCAAATCATTTCTTTGCTTGCCTCTGTGACAACAACATACTCGGCCTGCGCATGGTTGCGATAAAGCCACCACTTCTATACTCATGAAATCCATCTTATTGTTGTCCCACCTACGGTGTAAACATAACATGTTGTACTCCTCATGTTGTCTACATCTCCAGCCATAGCTAAATCTACATAACCACAAAAAGAGGTGTGCGATCCTTTATAGCACAAAGCTGTCCCATGGTCCCCTCAAATCTTGAAGGATCCACTTTCTGCGTGCATCAGTGATCTCTACCACGGATCATTCATAAATATACTCACCGCTCCCACTTTGCATGGTAAATATCGGGCTGGTGCACACCATGGCATACATCAAACTACAAACCACTGATTAGTAAGGTACCTTGAACATTTGGTTTCTCTCTCCTTGCTCTGTCTTGGGATCTGCTCCTTTAATAACTTGAAATGGCCTTCCAAAGGAGTCCCAAGAAGTTTAGCATCCTGCATATTAAACCTCTCCAAGACTTTCTTAATGTACTCTTCCTGAGATAAAGTTAGCTTTCATTCCTTCCTATCCCAAGATATTCTCATACCAAGGATTTGTTTGGATGCCCCCAAATCCTTCATAGGAAAGGATTCACTTATCTACTTCTTGAGTACTTTTATTTCCTGCATGTTTTTACACTGCAACCAACATGTCATCCACATACAGACAAAGAATAATATAAGCGCCATCCTCAAATTTCTTTGTATACACGTAATGGTTAGAATGACATCTAATATAACCTTGCTCCATCATAAAGCTATCAAATTTCTTATACCATTGACGTGGAGCTTGTTTCAAGCCATACAAGCTCTTCTTCAGTTTGCATACCATCTCCTCTTTATCTTTGACCTTTTAGCCCTCTAGTTGTTGCATATATAGTTCCTCCTCCAAATTACCATGGAGAAATACAGTCTTTACATCAAGTTGTTCTAAGTGCTGAGTCTTTTTCTTGTAAGCTATTCCGAGAATAGTTCTAATAGAAGTCATTTTTACTACGGGAGAAAAAATCTCATCAAAATCTATACCCTTTTTCTGTGCAAACCCTTGACCACCAACTGGGCCTTGTATCTTTTCTTTCCTCCTTCTTCCTCTTTGACTCTGAACACCCACTTGTTCTGTAATTCTCTTTTTCCTTCGGGTAGCTTCACCAAATCCCATGTCGGGTTCTCTGAGAGCCTGATGCTCCTCATCCATGGCTTGCTCCCACTTCTTCCTAGCATCTACCTACATTGCTTCATCAAATCTCTCTAGCTCTCTACTATCAGTGAGTAATAAATAATAAAGAGAAAGAGAAAAACATTCAGGTTCTCTTCTTACCCTAGAAGACCTCCTCAATATAGGAGTTTGGGGTTCCTGTTGAGGAGGTTTCTTAACTTATTCATGTGTCACTTTCCCATCTGGAAGATCCTCTACCGCTGTATATTCTTTCTTGGTGATTTGTAAACTCTTCAACTTTAGAATTATCCACAAAATCACAATTAATCGTTGATGTTCTACTTTCTATTAGAAAATAATAGAGATAACTAGTGAATGAATTATACTTGTGCTTAGAATCAACAATTTGCAGAAAGGGAAAGAATATAGACTCATACACCAACAATTTTATCCTGGAAAACCTCCGGAGGAGGAAAACCCGATCGAGAAGGGCAATTGCTTTTTCTTCCCAATTTTATTGGCCAATTCAATAATAAGTATAGAAATTACTGATAAGTATGAAAAGAAGTAGATAATATTTTACACTTCCTCCCAGGTTACTTGCTTTCTCGTCTCAATTACTCCTTACTTCTACAAATCACAATTCCAACACTAAGAGCTTCTTACTCACTTGCTTCATGCTTCGATGCCTTTGTTCTCTTCCATAGCATGCATTTATAGTCTTTCTCATGTTCTCCAGATTACACTAGAGAATGGGAACGCGTCATTCGAGAAGAAGAGACATGGACACCCTTTGGAATTCTGGGATTGTTCATTTCATATTTTATTTTCTGTCCACAAGATCCAGGACCACGCCCAATGTAGACCGGTAGTCCCAGGACCGCCACCTTGGTGGGGCGGTGGTTCTATAACCGCTGCCACCTGCGCACGGGGTGGTGGTCTATTCTTTGAACAAACAGAACCTCCGCGTATCATTTTTTTCTTCTTCGTGTTGGATGATTTGATAAAGTAGAGTCATTTTGGATCCTATGGATCACTTGGATTCTTCCTGTTTTCCTACAATTTCTACTTATACATGACTTTCTCATTAAAGACCACATCCACTAGATCGAATGATTTTTTGTCCTTAATATGCCAACAATTATATCCAAATTCATCACCACCATAACCAATGATGAAAGTACATTTTTACTGATTTAGCCTCTAGCTTAGTCCTATCATCCTTGTCTATATGGACAAACACCTCACATTCAAAGACTCTAACAAATGAATAATCAACTACCTTACCATACCAAGCCTCCTTGGGTATGCCTCCATCCAAGGCATTTGAGGGTCCTCTATTTATCAAGTACATAGTTGTGCTCACCGCTTCTGCCAAAAAAGAAAGAGGTAGTCCTACATGTAACCTCATGCTCCTAGCACGTTCCATTATTGTTTTGTTCATCCTTTCTGACACCCCATTCTACAGTGGAGTTCCCGGAACCATATTTTTCCTATGGATTCTATTCTTAGAACAATAATCATCAAATTCATTGCTGTAATACTCCCCTCCATTATCTAACCTGAGACATTTTATCTTAAGACCTGTTTCATTCTCTACCAAGGCTTTCCATTTAAAAAAAGTGTCAAATACATCAGATTTGTTTCTAATACAATAAACCCAAAATTTCCTTGTTGCATCATCAATAAAAGTAACATAATAACTTGAACCCCAGAAGAGATGATACAGAGCCGGCCCCCACACATCGAATACACCGGCTCTAACTTACTCTCTTTCTTTATAGGTCCGACCTTGAGAAACCTTACTCGCTTCGAGTTTCCCATATATGCGATTCTCACGGAACTCTAAACCTATTTTTGTATATCACGGGAAAATCCTTCTTTATGATCTCCATGACCTTATGGCTCATATGACCCAGCCTATAGTGCCTGATGTTGTATTTACTTCGAAGTCACAAGTTTACAAACATTAGTGCTATAAGTGGTTAAATTTAAGGTTCTAACCTTCTTACCTCTTGCCACCATAAGAGCACCCTTAGTAACCTTCAAGAGTCATTGTAAATATCACAAAGATCTGACCATCACTTCCCAACCGCCTATCGATATCAAATTTCATCTTAATGTAGGAACATGTCTAACATCCTTCAACGAGAAAAGTATTCTCATTACGCATCATAACCTAAATAGAACCTTTTCCAACTATGTTGCAAGGCTCATCATCACCAAGAAAAACATGCCCAAAATCTCCTTGAACATAATCAACAAAATAATGCCTATGTGGAGTAGCATGGAAATAAGCCCCGAATCTAAAACCCAAGATTCAATAATATTGTGCAAAGAAAGAATCAAAGCATCCGACATACATTACCCGTTGGCACATTTTCCTCCTTGTTTTCTTCTTGATGTTTCTTCTTGTCCCGAAGTTCCCACATAGTCCTTCTTTGCATGACCGGACTTTCCACGGTGCAAGTATACTATCTTGCTTTTGGATTTTGACCTTGCCGATCCTTTGGTTTTCCACGGCTTCCTCTATTCTTGTGTCTCCCTCTGGTTTGATTGTCAAAGCATTCCCTGAAGTAGAAGATTCCCCAGATATTTTTCTTCACATTTCCTCGCTTAGAATCACCCCTATAACATCCTCAAACTTCAACTTTGAGTTAGCTAGAACCGAGTTGTTTACCGCCATTACCAGGTTATTCCAACTCTCAGGTAAAGAGCACAGAACTAATAAAGCCCTAACTTCTTCATAAAATTCTATTGTAACTGAAGCTAGCATATTTACAACCGTATTAAAATCATTTAAATGATCTGTTACTAAACCATTCTCAGACATCTTCATATTAAACAATTTTTTCATTAAAAATATCTTATTAGAGGTAGAGGGTTTTTCATACAACTTCCCTAATGCATCCATCAGTTCTTTTGTAGTCTTTTCCTTTGAAACATTAAATAATACCGAAGATGCAAGACATAGCCAAATTGTCCCAAGTGCCTTCCTATCCAACAAATCCCATTCTCGCATCCATCATGCTTGAGGGTTTGTTCACCTTCTCAGACAGTGGAATATAAAGATCCTTCTGATAAAGGTAATCTTCCATCTGCATCTTCCAAAGACTAAAATTTTACCCGTTGAATTTATCAACACTAGATATTCCATCATCTATCATAGCTCCCCTCAAGATAAAACTTTCCTTGCGATTCAATACTTTAGCAAACCAAACCAGGATTTGATACGATTATTAGGAAATAAGGGATAAAATATGCGAGAATAATCCCTCAGTAATTGCAATAGTAGAAACTAATATATAGAAAATATTACGGATCTCAAATAAAAGTGTAGAATAAAATAACACAACACGAAAGATGATATTTAATGTGGTTCACCCAATTTAAGCTAAATCCACCAAGAATCACTTGCTCATATTTTATTACTGAGACACCGCTCTCTCAATCTGATACCCAAATTTGTTTGGAGCTATGCTAAAAAATTTCTACAAAATTCACACCGAATTCAAAACACATCTGTGATGTTACATATTATCCCTACCATATGCATAAAACCATATAAGTGAGACAACTACTTAAGTAGTTTTACAAAAGCAGTGGGTATTAAAACCATGGGCCAAAGCTGTCCCATAAACCTATGGGTCAAAATCCTGCCCATATGAGAAAAACATGTTTCCTAGTATGAGAAAGTGTACGGTACTCTTAGTGTGCGAGTCTTCAACACTTTCTCACAAAAAGCAGGCTCCACAACCTAACGCATACGTACCTCGTGGAAACCGACGGTGGGTTAATGGGTACATGGCCAAAGAGTTGTATATGCTAGACCTTTGGATGTGGACGCTCACAAACAAAATGGTCAAAGCAATAGCACTAGCAAATGGGTACGCTCGGGTATAGGCGTGTATGCATGGGTTCGGATGTATACGCTTGTAGACGGAAAATCCGAGAAAACACGAGAAGATAAAAAGTCATGTACGATGGTAGTAAGATGTGTACGCTCACATCTTCATGCATACACTATCCCTGACAAAAAAGTTATAGGGGTATAATTAACAATAGGGTGTATGCGCTTGACTTATGCCGTGTACGCTAGCATTTAGATGTGTATGCCCAGGTTTTGACATGTACGCGCTCCTTACAAAAAAAATTATGTGTGTACGCATATACCTGGAGATGACGTCAAGGAACACGATAAATGATGTAGAAAGCTTCAAAAAGCTCAAATTTTGTTCAAATTAGCTCAAATCAAAGAGTAACCCATCACAATAAATCACTTAAGTGAGATCTAATGCATATAAAGATGATGAAACAAACTAATAATCTCAATTTATTTCATATTTGCATGATATGGGTTAGCAAAAACATGAGAAAACTAGAAAAATTAATTAAGATCAAAGGACTATGGATCCCTCCCACCCGAGCGTGCCAAATGTGTGCAAGAATTAGTTAGTTATGCAAAGAGAATTAGAACTAACACCTAGTAGTCCTAAAACAAAGCTAAACTAAAATCTATGCACCATCATGCTTAGAGCTTAAACAAGACTAATCTACCAACATCTTTGCATTAGAACATGAATAAACATCCAAACTAATATGCTAATAAATTAATCTCTATCTCTATTGAATGCTAATCAATGAAATGAACCTATTTAGATCCTTAGCAATCAAAGGGTTGATTGTATGTTTGAATCCCAAGGTTTCAAGAATGGAGTCTTTTCAATCCATGGCTATAAGACCACTTGACATATCTCCATATGACTTCAAACTTGGATGGATGAATGCAAGAAATGAAGATAGCTAGCTCCTCTAATGGAAGAATGCTCTAAGATGATAAAATGGCTATAGTCTAGGCTCTATGCTCATTTAGGTGTAAGTAGAAAGGTAGGAGGAGGGCTCCTTATATAGCCCAATGGATAAAATAAGCTTTACATCCCTTTACATGTGGGATAATAGCAAGGTTGAGTTAGTTGGGGATGACCATGGTTGAAAGAGGGTTGAGTCAACCTTAGGAGAGTTTAGTTTGTCCTTTAGTGACTCATGGGATTTGAGGGGGTTTATTAATTTACCAGAGTGATTAATTAATAGGCGTGCAAGCTTATAGACATTTTTTAGATGAAAAATTGGTATGATTTAGAGGATGAGAGGGATGCGGTCACATAAATGACAATTTATTGATCTAATGGAAGAGGAAGCTAATTAATTAGTCTAGATAAAAGGGGATTAATTAACGGAAGGTCGTTAATTGGTGTATTTGTTGGATAGAAGAGATAATTAATTAACATAATGTAACTAATTAACGGTGATAGAAGATAAAATGAGCATTTATTGATGATAGGTCGTAAATTTGTGGGAAAGGGTATAATTAGCGTAATTTAAGTATTTAAATTGCTTGAGCTAAATTATAGGTGTCTACACTGTCGAGGAGACTCACTTTGAGAGTCATTTTTTGAACTTGGATGATCATCAAGAGAAAAGGGTTGGCTATTTGAATTCTCCCCACATTCATGTGTGCCCTCGCTAAGTTATAGATTCCCGTAGTAGCGTTTGGTAATTTTCCCAAGCTAAAACCAAACAGAATTTTCAGTTTCACACCTACATTTTCATAACAGTTTTAGAAGAGTCATCTTTGACCTTTAATATTTCATTGAAGAATTTGATTTTAGAAAAAAACTCTCTAATCCAAAAACTTATGGTACCTTAATAGAGTCCCTCGTTCGGTGAGAGTTTCTCACAACAAGATTTGTTATTTTTCAGGGCGAGTTTGAGGCAATTTGTTCGGATTTGAAGTAAGGAAGTAATAGTTTGAAATCACGCCTGTCACAATAATTTCATAACCAAAGAGTTGGATCATGTTTGGGCTATCCTCCATAGCTACATGGAATGGAGCGTAGTCACGGTGAAATCGACTCTGCAACACCTTCAGACTCTGGGGCATCTCGCCAATGCCTATTGTGCCATGGATAGTCAAGGTAGGAAGAGAAAGGTGACCCCTGATGGTTTTGACCTGGGAACCTTGGCGGGTAATATTGATGCTTTGGCGAAGGAATGGGCTAAGGTACTGGAGGGGCTTGAAAATCCTATAAATGATCTGGGGTGGGATGTTTTGGTTTTTTTCTTTGTCTTTGATCCTGGTTGTTACTTTCATCACTGTTGTTAGTTTCTCTATGTTTTTTGTTGTTGTTTGTTTCGCTACTTGAGATCCGGAGAGATCTTTTTACTATGAACTATTATATTTTTGTTTTTAATGTTGTTGTTTTTGTAATTATCTACTCTCTTGGAGTGGTGTTGGTGTATGGGGTAGGGCCCCCTCAACCCTTTTTTACCTCTTATTAAAAAAACAATAATTTCATCTTCAAACAAAGTGTTGTTATGGTATGGGTTCCAGGGAATTCTACCCACCTCGACGCTCCATTCAAAGTATGAGAACATCATCGATACCAAATTAGGACACATTGACATAAGTTGGTTATGCGATCACGTATCAATCAAAGACAAGTCTAAATTTCGGCACTTGTTCTAAAGTGGTTTCTCATGTGCGAAGCCTTCCTAGTGTTCGTACTGAGGTCCCGAATTGGTAATCACTTGTACAAAGCACTACGACACCTACACAATGTGGTGATTCAACTCCAATGGCTCCAAAATGGAAGCAACCTCAACTTGTGAGCTCGAGGTCTCATCTCCATGCATTTTCAGTGCAGTCCTTCTCGATGGCACAAATGGGTCACCTCTGACTTCCTCATTATGTAGTATAGGTCGTAGCTATTGGTAGAGGTCTCTTTGGAGTCAAAATCCATTGTTATCGGTAGAGATCGATAATGGGAGAAGCGTGTCTACATCAATTGTCTTCACTTGGTCATTATGGTAGATCTATTCATCGACAAACCAAGACTAATGACAAGTGCGGTTATGCAGATCATCAAACAAGGACACATCATTTAAGTGTGTCCCTATCAAATCTCAGTTAGCAATGGATGCGAAACTTCATCGGTAAGTCTTAAAGTTAGATCATTCTCAAATTAGATGATCATGAGTAGATCAGAATGGCAACACTTTGGGATGGTGACAAAGACAAAATACATAGCTCCAGGAAGTGAAATGCAATCTCGACTCTTGGAAGATCTTCTCAATGGAGAAAGATCAGGAGTTGGATTCTGACAAGTCAAGGTGGTATAACAACTATGGTCTCGTGACAAATGAAGAATTCACCATGGAAAGGTATTCAGAGCATGTGGAGAATTATGTGTAATTATGAATGTGAATATGAATGAAGAAAAAATTTCTCACACCGGGATGTTGTAAGGATATTACTTGTATAAATCAGAACATATACAAGAGAATAACATGAGAGAACACCAAAATATAGATAAATGATGACAATATGCTCATATAATAGCTTTTCCACTTCGAGGGGGTAACCTCCAAACCATACAATAACACTCCAATACTCAATATGATGATTAACTACAACCTTCTAACCCCTATATATACCATTCTAACCTATGGCCAATACTGAGGCCAACCCTAAGCATAATAAATCATAAATGAATGATATAATAAGATAAGGGGATGTGTGCCACATGTCGGCATCTCCATCAACCCATATATATTATATTATCATATCCCATGTGAACCCATACATATAACTAAGGGGATGTGTGCCACATGTCGGCATCTCCATCAACCCATATATATTATATTATCATATCCCAAGGTACATAGCATTGCCTCCCTCTTTGACATGTTTCGTCCCCGAAACATAAGAAGAAGCCATATAATGAGTGTGCTTTAAATTATTGCACACTTGTCGCCAAGCTCGATCATCCAACCACCCATATGAAATCCTATCCTGTGTAGCAGCTTCATCATCAACATCTTCTTCTTCTTCTTCTTGATGCTTTGCTTGCCCACGATTCTCCTTCTTCTAATTCTTCTTCTTTTTCTTTTTCTTCTTCTTCTTTTCTTTGTGTCTTCTTCTTCTTTTTGTTGCCCATCTCGCCCATGAAAACTTATTCCAGCCTGCAAAGACCAATTAGACTTTTCCTTTTCTAACTTAGAAAAGAAAATCTATACGCAGGCCACTAATCCAAAACTTGAATAACCAAATACCGATGGTTTAGAGAATTTATCCCTAAATTTGTTCCACCATTCTCTAAAGATCAATCCCTGCCATCTCCAAAAAAAGCTACCATCCCCATGATCCACAAAACTAGGGTTTTAGGAATTCTAAAAATATTTCGGCAGATGGATAAAAACACAAAGAACAAACCCTAACTGAAATTTCAAGAGATTTCCAAAAATATAAATTTTGCTAAAAAATACCACAATTTGCTTCCTGAAAAGTGAATTTATGAAAAAACCTAAAACACCAATAACATCCACAAAATAGATCCAATGGAGCTGAATTTTTAGATATTCTGACTTAGAGTGTTTCAAATTATGATGCAAAAATTGGGAAAAAAATCAATACCCTCTTCAAGATATATTTGAAACAAAAAATTAGGGTTTTTGCCCTAATTTTGGCCGAAATCACTACTCTGATACCACTTGTAAGGATATTACTTGTATAAATCAGAACATATACAGTAGAATAACATGAGAGAACACCAAAATATAGATAAATGATGACAATATGCTCATATAATAGCTTTGCCACTTCGAGGGGGCAACCTCCAATACCACTTGGGGGTAACCTCCAAACCATACAATAACACTCCAATACTCAATATGATGATTAACTACAACCTTCTAACCCCTATATATACCATTCTAACCTATGGCCAATATTGAGGCCGACCCTAAGCATAATAAATCATAAATGAATGATATAATAAGATAAGGGGATGTGTGCCACATGTCAGCATCTCCATCAACCCATATATATTATATTATCATATCCCATGTGAACCCATACATATAACTAAGGGGATGTGTGCCACATGTCAGCATCTCCATCAACCCATATATATTATATTATCATATCCCAAGGTACATAACAAATTTTGCTCAAATAGATAGGTGGATGAACCGCTTTCAAACTTCAAGCTCATCTATCTTGTAGTCTGGAGGATTTCGGAGCATAATCAATGAGTTCATTCTCATACAACCGGATAGCGAACTCTTGGCCCCATGGATAAGGCATTGATCCTAGGTGTTTTGATCTAGGTAGTGTGTTCACCGACTGTAGGATGTCTATGTGTGTGTCCAAGTCATCTAAGTGGGGTCCACATATACCCACTTCATTATTGTAATAATTTATTGGATTGTTTAAGTTATAAAGTTGTAATATTTTAATAAAGTAACATTACTTTATTAAAATAAAGTCCAAAGCTGTATTATTTTAAAAAGTCACTTTACTTTATTAAAATAATGTTATATTCATCAAATGACCTAATTGTGCCTAAAGTAACCCTAACTACTTTTCAACCAACTTTTTGGTTATAAAAGGAAGTTAGGGGCTCATTTGTAAGTGTGACTTTGAGAGAGGAGAAGAAAATACTTTTTGTGTGCAAGCTTTGTTTCAAGGAAAGAAACTTTGTGTTCTTTTGTAAAGACCTTTGGAGAGCTAATGAAACATAAACTTTGTGTCCCATTCATTGCCTCTTATAACATTTGATGTTCTTATGTTCATTAGATGTTAGTGTTTAAATCTTGCATGCAAATATTGTCTTTGATCCTATTATCAATGCTTATTACTATGTTGTTCTTGTTCACAATGATCAAGCTCTGATATTTACTTGCTCATGTGTGTTCCCTTTTACTTATTCTTGTTTAGTTGATTCGAACTCTGCTTTATTTGAGTTAGTTATTCATTGTTCTCTTACTTATGTGATATTTGCCTCTACTTTTACCTAGTTATTACATGTTCCTTCCATTCATTCTTTTGCATTTCTTTCCTTCATTCCATTCCATCTCCCTCATTCACATTTCTTTCCATTTGATGTTCCAAAACACCCCCACATACAATTTTGAATGTACAAATGTAAATATTGTTTTGGTTTTCAATAAAGGCAGCCTCACCTTCATTGAGGAGGGACTTCGTTCCCTTAATATTACATATCATTTGCATGCGATGCAAATCCATATTTTATTAGTTTTTGGCGACTCTGCTAGGGATTCTAGAATTGTCAACCAAATCTTGTTCTGGAAAATATTTTCAAGGAGACATTTACGCGACCTTCGGATATTAGCTTGGAAAAACCACGAAAGCTTGCGGATTGCGTGGTTGTTGATAGATCCATTGACAAAGAAATCTATATTGAAGACCTTACAATAAGAGCACCCACACTTGTGGCTAGAAGACCTTTTGGACATGTGTTGATCTGTGTTCATTGATGCGGCCCTCTTCCACCGAGGATAATTTGTATGACTATTACGGGTAACTCACATATCTTGACCAAATCTTCTTTTTACAAATACTCGGGAAGACATATCATCGATTTAAGGCAAGATATTTGGGAAACATGCACAAATGACTATCATTTTCATATCACCGCATTAGTATTGGATAATAAATAAAATCAATCCGTGAGAGTTGCTAGAGTCATTCAGGTGCAAAGAGATAAAGAAAGAGAACAAAGAGAAAAGGCTAGAGCTGATCAGAACATGTCAGTGATCCTTTCATAATAAATATTTCAAAGCGGGCAGAAATATTACGTGAGGAGAAAAACTAAAGGTTGATCTGATCCAATTTTTGATTTTCAGATTAAAGTTTGGTTTCAAGTTATCTCCTCCAAGGAGGAACACTCCTTATAAATCCGTAAACCTTGCATCAAGTCCTGAAAGAGCAAGTAAGGGAGGAATCACTACAAGTCAAGCACTTGTTCTTTCTCATGTTATTTTACCCTCCTATACCACCTTTCCCAAGATGGCAAGAAATGTCATAGGCCAATTGGCCTTACCAACTCAACATGACCTCCCACGAGGATCGATGAAGATTCTTCCCAAGTTCAATGGAGATGAGAAGACTTCACCTAATGACCACATTTCTACCTTCTTTGCTACATGTGTAGTTTTGTCGGTGGAATATGAAGATGTTGTTCACCTCTTCATTGAAACATTACAGGACATTGTCGCGGATTGGTTTCATAATCTCCCGAATGGATGCATTAAAAAATGGGATATGAAGATTAAGTTTGAAGACAAGTTCAAAACGACAGAATATGAACATGCCCTTTTAGCCCAATTATCTCAAGTGAAGAAAGAAACAACAGAACCCATAAGAAATTTCATGGCTAAGTTCAACAAAATGGTGAACAAAGTTCCTACTATGTTCAAAGAAAAGTTGTGAAAGCCATGGATTTGGGGTAAGAATTCCTAAAGAATCCCCAAAGGCTCCAAGCAACAAATCAGTGGACCATCCGATAAGAAATGAGCAAGATTTTCTAACTAGCATACATTATGAAGTAAACACTCAAACTTAAGCTAATTAAAACTATCTCTATTCTTTGAAAGCTTAAAATAATGAACCTAGTAAGCCCTAAGCAATCAATTTTAGTGATTAAGAGAAAGAGATCTCCCCATTATAGGCCTTTAAGCCAATGGATCTTCTCCTTTACTCTATAAAATGGATTAGCAATGCAAGAGATGAAGTAAATAGCTCAATATCTAAACTAGAAATGAAATCTAGAACCTAGATGCAAAATACTATAATCTATGCTTAGGAAGAAGGGAGGAATTCTTGAAAATGAGAGAGGGGGTCTAGCCCTATATATAGTTTTTCATTTGGGAGAATGGGAAACTTGGGTGCATGTGGGACAAACACTAAATTCCAAAAACCACTTTTAGCAAGTCAAAGCTTACTTTGACTAGGTTTAGGAAGGGATAAACCATGTTTAAGCTTAGTTAAACATGTTTAGGAGGTGATTAGGGTTTGGAGAGAGTTTTGAAGGGTTAGATCAATCCAATGGAATGGATTGATAGGCCAGGAAGGTGGTAGAAGTGGACTAGAAGAAAGTAAGAAGCTAATGTAGTTAGAACAAAGCTATTATAGCTTGTTTAAATGGTTTACAAGAGGAAAAATGACAAAAGGGATGTCATAGGAAGAAATTTAGATAGGTCGAACCGGCGGTGTATCATCGGTTTGCAAGGAGAAGCACAACTAGCGCAATATTAGTCGTAATAGTGCATTGGCCAAACTACAGGTGTCTACACCTCTTTGGAATTCGCATGAACCCTAACAGAAAAAATGTTTCTTTATTAATGCATAACAACCAGAAGTGTGTTATTAGCTAAGAAGGGATAAAGTGGCTACTTTGGAACTTGCTCAATCCTTGGCCATAGAAATTGAGGATGAATTAATTATGGTGGGAAAATTCAAGAAAACTTCCCTCAAGGGAAAGATTCAAGAAATCCCCAATGCTTCTGAGACCATACTTACTAATTTGGATAATGATGTGCTAGCTTTGAAAAAGCAAGTTTCTCAAAGTAGTAAACTGGTACTTATAAAGACATGCCAAGAAAAGGCTATGTTCCTAACAAAGTCAGAATTGAAGGCACTCCAACAAGGCTTGTTATTGAAGAAGTTCCCACAACTAACTCAAAGTGTGATGTCGTTGAAGAAAGTGATGATGAAATTGAGTTCGTCGAGGTTGAAGAAGAAGAACCAAAATCTAGAACATTTGAACATGAAGTTGAAAACCCTGAAGAAAGTAATAATCATTTCTTCATGTACCATTCAAAAGAAGAAGACAAATACAAAGAGATTGTGGAAGATATGAATAGTCAATCCTTCGCATGGTCTTCACACACTCTTAGAAAAAGGAGTAGAGTACCACTAAGGTGGAAGATAAAAAGAGCTCCAGGGAATTTCCTAAAGAATATAAAACTAAGGAAACTTCCAAAGAATCTAAAATGACTGAGATTCCTAAAGATTCTAAGACGACTAAAGTTTCCAAGGTTAAATCTATTTTAAAGAAAGGAGAACCTTTGTCAAGTCAATCAATTGATAAATCAGCTATGAATAAATTTTCTTCTTCCACATCAGTATTAACTAAGCTCAAGCAAAGGTCAAAAGTGAGCCATCATCAAGTTCGAAAGAACTAGTATCTGAGATGTCAAGTACGGTCATTTTTCCCAAATTTGATATTATTGATCATATCAATAAATAAAAATTCCATGTCACAAGCAGAATACTTGAAGTCCAATAAGGACCAACTCAAGAAATTGGTCTAGTTTATCAAAGGTGACTCTACTATTCATTCCTCTAAAGGAATTCTGAAAAATCCCAAAGACAGGAAGACTCAAAATATTGTTGTAGCCACTACACCTTCAAATGAAAAGGTTAAACCTTTCTTTATGTCCTTTCTAGATCAACGAATGTAAATTAAGTAATTGCATTATAGATTTTGGAGCCTTAGATAATGTGATGCCTGCAAAAGTAGCACATGCTCTTGGGTTGACTTGTACAAGAACACTCGGATCTTGTTACTCCATGGAGACAAGACAAGTTCCTATGATTGGGAAAATTAAAGACGCTCAAATGGCTTTAGCTCAATTTACTCAAAAGTGAGTCAAGGAAATTTTGCTAACCATCCTAGTTGCCGACATTCCCGCTTCATATGGTATGTTGTTAAGTAGGAAATTTTACAGAGATCTGGGTAGTGAGATTCAAATGGACTGGTCTCATGTTATGATCTCTATTAGTGAAGAAATGAAGAAGCTAATGTCAGAGACTCGGGAAAAGTTCACAATAATAAAAACCAAAGATCCTCACGCACATGTCCTGTTTGAAAACTCAAGAATGGGTAATTATATGATGACTAAAGACGTTCATGCACTGAGGTCACTGCTTAAGATCCCAATGAGATCTAGACTCTTTAGTTCATAGAAGTTGTTACTCAACATGTTCTAACAGACAAGAGTGGTGCTTATATCTCCAAATGGTAAAATGTTTCCTTTTTCTTACAAACTCCAATTTTCAAATACTAACAACACTGCAGAATATGAGGCATTAATCCTTGGCCTCCAAGTTGCAGAAGAGAAAGGGATCAAAATTTGAAAGTCTTTGGAGATGCAGAGTTGATCATGAAACAAGTAAAAAATTAGTTTCAAGTAAAGAATGATCGTTTGAGACACTACAGAAATAAAGTGTGGGACACGATAGAAACCTTCGATGATTTTTCCATAGAATTTGTCCCTCATGAAAAGAATGAAAAAGTAGATTCTCTAGCAGTCTCAACTTCATTAATGATCCCTCATTCAGAGTTTGATCAAGACAAATACACCATTGAAATGGTTTTTAGGCCAAGTGTTCCTGACAATGCAAAAAATTGGCAAGTCTTCAATGATGATCAAAAATTATTTCCTTCTTGGAAAAGAGGGATAATTTTAAACACTTATACTTTGAAGGAGGTGATTTTGCATTTTACAAATCGATGACCTTGCCCATTCAAGGATTTGAGAGCAAGGATCCTGGGGATGACATCATTCAACTCAAAGGAAATAAAATTCCAAAAGAATTGGTTTCACTTGAAAAACTTTTTGATAAACATGACGGAGTTTATCGAGAGAAAGAGAAGGCGGGACTCGCGAATTACATTGATTATGAGCAAGTTTACATTAGTACTAAGGAAAAACCTCACTGGTCAACATTGGTAAGTGTTTCTCACTTGAGGAGTGCAAGAAATTTGTAAGCCTCCTTACCAAATATTCAGATGTCTTAGCTTACTCGTATGAAGACTTTAAGTCTTTTCAACCTATGGAAATGGAGCATGCCATACCTTTGAAACCTAAATGTACTTGACTCCATTCGGGAAGAAGTAAAGATAGTATAACCCCCAATATTGTAGGGATGATATTCCATGATGTTTAAAAGATGTTGGATGCAAGAATAGTTTTTCCTATTCAACATTCAACTTGGATAACTAATATTGTCCCGATTCGCAAGAAAAATGGAGAAATTATAATTTGTGTGGATTTTCATAATCTTAATCAAGCTTCCTTGAAGGATAACTATCCATTGCGATCATGGATTATATTTAAAGCCAATTAACTAGATGAGAAATTTTATCCACGCTAGATGGTTTCTCTTGTTATAATCAGTTGAAGTGGCTAGAGAATACCAACATAAAACTGTGTTCACCAACCCTAAGGTACGTTTGCATATAGAAGAATGCATTTTGGTTTGATCAATGTCAGCATGACTTTTCAAAGGGATATGAATATGACATTCATAAGTTATAAAGACAAGATCATCGTAATATACCTAGATGACTTGATGATTTTTTCAAAGAAGTGAGAAGATCATCTAAGATATTTGGAGAAAATATTGCAAAGGTGCAGACTTCATAGAATCTCCCTGAATCCAAAGAAGTCTGTGTTCAGAGTTACGGAAGGGAAACTCCTAGGTCATATTGTTTCTAAAGAAGGAACCAAGATCGATCCGAACACGTTCAAGCTATCAAGAATCTTTCCTTACCCATAAGTAAGCCTAGAGTTCACTCATTCTTTGGGAAGGTGAAATTTTTGAGAAAGTTCGTGTCGGATTTTGCTGAGTTAACCAAAGAAATTTTGACATGATGAAAGGAAAAGAATCCTTCAAATGGTTGAAGGAAGGTAGGGAGAATTTGAAAAATTAAGGATGTTATTACAAAAGCTCCTACATTAGTGTGTCCCGATTTTAAAAAGGATTTCATAATCTATTGTTATCCTTCCCTGCACATGATCTTTGCCATCCTGAATCAATACAATCAAAAGGGAATTAAATCTCCTATTGCATTCATAAGTTCTAGATTAAAGAAACATGAACCAAATTACACTCCCCTTGAGAGGCATGCGTATGCGGTGGTTAGATCCTTTAAACATTTCAGATACTATGTATTAAATTCTCACACCAAAGTCTTAGTTCCTGACACTGCAGTTAAATCGATGTTGACACAACAATAACTAGGATGTAAAAGAGGCAATTGGGTCTCTAAGATCGAAGAATATGAATTAGACATCAAGCCTACGAAGTTGGTTCGAGAAGAGGACTTTGTTAACTCGTCGCAGAACGAGCCGGGGAGATGACTATGAGAAAGAGCCGGTTGAAGAAAGTTTACCTTTGGTAGTTTTCATCGGCACCACAAATGAATGGTATTATGATATAGCTCACTTTCTCACATATGATGAATGTCACGAGAATCGGCTAACTAACGAAAAGAGCTATCAAATTAAGAGCTATCGTGGTATGTCATTTGGGACAACACTTTGTTCAAGAAAGGTATTGATGACATGTTCCTTAGATGTGTTAAAAGGAACAACAACCAGGTGTTTGAAACTTTTCACAATCATTCTTACAGTGGTCATTTCTCTAGACCAATAACTTGACCTATAAGATTATGTGAGCACATTATTCTTTGGCCCACTATGTTTTCTGATGCTAAAAAATGGGTAGCCAAATGTCAAGCTTATTAGCAATTTGTTGGAAGATCTAAATTGGTAACTTTGCCTTTCTGACCAGTTGACATTGAAGAACCCTTTCAACAATTGGGGTTGGATTTCATTGGGGTCTTGAACCCAAATTCCAATATTGGTCATACTCACGTGCTCATGAAAACTGACTACTTTACAAAGTGGGTAGAAGTTATTCCAATGAAACAAACATCTATTGCGGTAATCTGTGACTTCATCAAAGAGAATATATTGGTTCATTATGGAATTCCACAAAAGATCGTGACAGACAATGCCACCAATTTCTATTTTGTAGAGATGATAGGTTTTGTTATGGGTATGGGATATCTTTATCTCATTCATTAGATTACTACCCTCGGGAAGCGATCAGCGAAGGAATCACAATGAATAAAACATCATTACTATCGTGAGCAAGTTAGTACAAAAAAATCAAAGAACTTGGCACAAAATATTATATGATGCATTATGGGTTGACGCATAACTCCCAAAAGAGCAATTGGAATGTCTCCATTCCAACTCTTGTATGGAACCGATGCTCAAATTCCCATTACATTGGAGTTATCGACATTACGATTGGCTCAAGTAGTTGATGATGAATGCTTCGCCAATGCGTTGGATAAAAGGATCATGTTCCTAAGTAAGCTTGAAGAACAAAGAAGTCAAGTAGCGAATAAGATCAAGGAACACTAATCCAAAGTAAGAATTTTTGACCAAAAAACTAAGGAGAGACAATTTCAAATCAATGACCTAGTTCTTCTATGGGACAAAAGGCGTGAACCAAAAGGAAAGCATGGGAAGTTTGATTCGTTGTGGCTAGGCCCTTTCAAAATCAAGCATTTCTGTGGAGATAACACCTATTACTTGGCATATCCTGATGGAACTCATTTGCCCTCGCCCTCTGAGGCGATATCTCGAGCATTATCAAAATTGAAAACGGGGTTGTACCGTATGTACATAGGTAATTAGGGTTTTGTTTGTTTATGTTTCTTATTTTTTAGATTTCCTCTCTTTTGTTGTCCCATTTTTGAGCATCGTCATCTTTGGGATCATGTTCATTAAGTTTTTGGGTCTAGGTTCATTGCTGCATCTGTGAAGTCTTTGTCCCCAATAAGAACTAGTTGTTATCAAATTTGATTTTGACTTATGAAAATTCTGATGTGAAAATTTAATTTTTTTATGAAGTGTCTTTTCTCATGGTTTATCACCCTCATCGTGATCGTTTTATTCTTCTAATCATTTTGGCCTTCGTTTCATCCATTTCGGGTAAGTACTTCTCCCACTATGTCACAAACCATGTTTAAATTAATTAATTAATATTTAATTAATTTCTTACCCTTTTATTTAATAAAATTAATTTTATTAAATTTTGGGGTTTTTAATTAATAAATATTAATTTAATATTCATTAAAATTGATCAAAAAATTTGGAATAACTTTTCTCATTTTCCTATCATTGCATTAGGCGATTAAAATTATGCCTCTAATTACTGAGGAATGCCAAGATGGCTCTCCCCTCCCGCTTTTTCCCTTTCCTGGCAAAATTTCCATTTTCCAGCTTGTGGGATGCACGAATGACTAGCTCGGGAATTGCCTTTAAACAAGAAAAATTGCTACTTGAGGTAGACCACTATGATAGAGCCTATACGAGAATATGGTTTTCCTTTGCTTTTCACCCAATCACAAAATTGTTGCACGTTGATGTGGCCAAGATCAATGTCGGTGATATTGTCATATGCAGACTTGATGGAAGTGGGAGGAATGATCCCTTGGAATTCGTATTTGAGTGCGGACTTGTTTGACCTTTCTACTAGCTTCTTCGACTTTCCTACAGATTTGTTAGATTTTTCAGCCATTATGAATTTTATAGAAAAACAAAGCAGGCATGCAAAATGATGTAAATGGTATCGGGTCTTAGTCTCGAACCACCATTTCTGCAAGAAAAATATTACTCTTTTTATTATTATTATTATTTTAAAAAATAATAATGAGCGATTCTGGGTCACAATTTGTTTTAAAACGCTAACACAAACAAAATATTGAGACTAGGCTCGAGTTACAAACCAAGCTAAAATACTATAAATTTGGACAATATTTTTAATTATTCCCGATTGTAATGGATTTGTGTAGGATCAATTTGAATTTCAAGCCAATGATTTGGCCGTCTCGTATTTAAATTTCTACCTCTTTGTGTTGTTAATGGCACGAACTTGTGAATGTGAATATGAATGAAGACAAAATTGCTCGGACTAGGATGTTGCTCAAACAGATAGGTGGATGAACCGCTCAAGCTTGAGCTTGGCTCTCTTATCATCCGGAGGATTGCGGAGCATGGTCAATGAGTTCATTCCCATACAACCGGGATATGTAGACTCTTGGCCCAATGGATAAGGCACTGATCCTAGGTGTCTTGATCTAGGTAGTATGTTGTTGACTAGGATGTCTATGTGTGTGTCCAAGTCATCTAAGTGGGGTCCACATGTACCCACTTCATTATTGTAATAATTGATTGGGTCATTTAAGTTATAAAGTTGTAATATTTTAATAAAGTAACATTACTTTATTAAAATAAAGTCATAAAGTTATATTATTTTAATAAAGTCACTTTACTTTATTAAAATAATGTTATATTCATCAAATGACCTAATTGTGCCCTAAAGTAACCCTAACTACTTTTCAACCAACTTTTTGGTTATAAAAGGAAGTTAGGGGCTCATTTGTAAGTGTGACTTTGAGAGAGGAGAAGAAAATACTTTTGTGTGCAAGCTTTGTTTCAAGGAAAGAAACTTTGTGTTCTTTTGTGAAGACCTTTGAAGAGCTAATGAAATATGAACTTTGTGTCCCATTCATTGTCTCTTGTAACATTTGATGTTCTTATGTTCATTAGATGTTAGTTTTTAAATCTTGCATGCAAATATTGTGTTTGATCTTATTTTCAACGCTATTAATTTGTTGTTCTTGTTCCACGGTGATCAAGCTCTAATATTTAATTTCTCATGTTTGTTCCATTTTACTTATTCTTGTTTAACTAATTTGAACTCGACTTTATTTGAGTTAGTTATTCATTGTTCTCCTGTTAGTGCAAAATCACAACACCTTTGAATGTCCTAAGTCTGAAATGGGGCATTCGGTGTGATTGCACAACATTGGACCATCTCTCAAGTTGTGGGACTTGCGAACCTGAGATGGACCTCCAGAGAAAGTTGGTTCTTGTTCCTAGACTACATGCCACAAGCTACTCTAGTGTAGGCAAAACCTATCTATCCTAATCTAACCATTATAAGGAGATATGGAGAGAGAGTGAAAGAGAGCCTACACTAAGCAGTGATACACCAGAAAAGGAAGTGGTGAGATACTTTCTGAGGGAGGATGAAACAGGGGAAAGGGAGATGAGGGAGGTTAGATGGAAGTGACATAGACCTAAGTCCAAATCTGCCATTAAAACTCCATAAAACATGACATCCCGCACTTGCAAACATGAAATACATGCACAAAAAATAGATCTGAAAGGGAGAGGCATGAAGAAACAATAAAACATGAGAGAGGGTTGAAGAACACCAACAAAACATGAGTTTATTGCTCTAGAAGGTGCACAAACCATTACATTTCTACTCAGAGGCATAAAATCTGCTTGTCAAGTGTAGGAGAAGGCTTACAACTCAAATGGAGTTGGGAAACAAATTTTACAGAGTTTCCCCACACCCAGAATGTCCCCTTCTCAAATGAGAAGTGTTTACAATATATAGAATGTCGAGGCAAGAGAGAAAGAAGAAAACTCGAACTCTACTCTTAAAGCTCAACCACCAACCATCAATACCCCTACAAATCCACCTATAATCTGTCAATTCTAGTTCCCCATGTCTATTTGGCGTGTTGGAGAAGGAAAGATGGAAAATCTAGATCAGATCTGGGTAGTTGAAGCAATCAGATCCTTCATTAATGGCATGAAAGATGTTTTCCTAATTTTCACCCATCAAAGCCTACTAAAAATAATATTTTATGCTTCCATGGCATAGAGGAGGTTGAGATCTTTCCAACGGTACCAAATTTGTTGAATTTCAAGCATTGGATCGAAAGATATGCCCATTTGAATATTTGAATTGAATCCATACAAAAATGGCAAAAAACCAGTTTTGCAAAACAGATCCATGGGCCTGAAATTCACTTTGCACCTTTTGCGAAAAAAATTACAAAAGTATAAAAACTCTCCGCAAGACTCATGACTTCACATTTTGCATTTGTCATCCCAGCCCGTCGGCCGCTTACTCCACTTTGGCAAAAAGTGTTCCCAGCACTCCAGTAGCTCGCTTTGGGCAAAAATCCTTCAGCCCGCCTCCTGCATGTAATTTAGGCCTAACACGTGGCTTCTCTGGGTGTCGGCAGAGGTGGCTTACTTTTATACTTTACGCCTTTTTAAAACAAAAGCCAAAAATTCAAACTGCCTCTAGCGACCCACCTTCCCGCTTTGACTTGAAACATGGCCACGTGTCCCTGCGGGCATGCTCTGTAATTTTGTGTTTTGACTAAGCCCTCTATTTGGCAGAGGTTTATGTTTTGACCGAGACACGTGGAGGCTTAGCACACATTTGGGACCTACCTCCCGAATTTTCCCTTTGAAGTTTCACCAGCTGACGCGTGGAGGCTTCCGCTAATCCTTCGATACTTAGTTGATTTGGGCCTGCTCTACCCCATTTTTTACTTTGACCATGGTGTGGTAAGCCCACACTCATTTGGGAACATGCTCTTGGTTCTTCCTTTGAAATTGTGCAAGATGACATGTGTCGTCTTGGTCCTTCTTTGGGCCGCACCTTTTGAAGATGTGTCGTTGAGACACGTGGAGGCTTCCACTGCCCTGAGACTTTTCAACTACCAATAATGTCTCCTTTTCAGACCTGGGACACATGGAGGGCCTACACTTGTTTAGGATTGGCCTTTGGGTCGGGCCTATTGAATTTATGTCATTGAGGCACGTGGCACCTTCTGTTGGCTCTGTCCCTGTTTAGACTTTTCAAAGGTGGTTCTAATCCTTTGACTTCTTCTTTTTGGGCCTGGGACACGTGGAAGCTTCGCACTCATTTGGGGAACTGCCTTTGGCTTCGACCCTTGAAGGTACGAGACACGTGGAGGCTTCCGCCGGTCCTTTCATACTTAGTCGATTTAAATGGCCGACTCTGTCCCCTTTTTGAATTTTGGACATGTGGAGGGTGATGCAAGTTTGGGGCTCTGCCACAGGCTCTCACTTTTAAAATTACACCGAGCTGACACATGGTTCTTTCTGCTCATTTGGACTTTTCAATGGCCGACTCTGTCCCTTTTCGGACCTGGGACATGTGGAAGCTTCGCACACATTTGGGGTCTCCGTTTTGATGTGCCCTTTTGGAATTGCACCAAGCTGACACGTGGCACCTTTCACAAGTTTGTTGTTTGGCCTTGAGTCGAATCGTATGTGGCTAAGTCCAAAACTTCGAGCCTTTCCCCATTTTCCTCCTGTGAGCCTCTGGCCTCCTTTGACATTGTTTGATCCTTCACCGACCCTACTCCTCCATTGTAGAGTCCCACCTGTAACCTAACTATTGGATTTGAAATGTGGGCTCGCAATACTGAGTTGACCCTTCGATTATCTCTAGAGTGCGTGCAGGTCGTGTTTGATCATTTTTGTCTAGGGGAAAAATTGGGATAACATCTCCTCTATGCGATATTAGGCTTTGATTTTACCTAGCTATTGCATGTTCCTTCCATTCATTCCTTTCCATTTCTTTCCTTCATTCCATTTTATCTCCCTCATTCACATTTCTTTCCATGTGATGTTCCAAAACACCCCCACATACAATTTTGAATGTACATATGTAAATACTATTTTGGTTTTCAATAAAGGTAGCCTAAACTTCATTAAGGAGGGACTTCGTTCCCTTATTGTTGCATGTCATTTGCATGTGTGCAAATCCATATGCTAACAGAAGTGTAATTCACTCCCACATCAATAAGAGGGAATTTAAGTTTTCCACACACAAAATATTATAAGATACCCTTATACACATGTATGAAAAGTACATATGTTTAGTGGATGATTACCAAGAGTTTGGCCAAATGAATAAACAAAAATCTTGGAAACCAAGAACAAGATCACATTCTCATTTCACCTTCTATATTGTATGAAAAAAATATTTTTAACATGTATCTTACAAACCAACAATAAGAACCCATTCTCATTTCATCTTCTATATTATAAGAAATCATTTTCGGACTCACTTTAGATTTAAATCTTTTTCACTTCATCACAACTTGTTTTGGGTGAATATGTTCCTTAACCCTAACTTACAACTTCCTTTTAAAATATCTAGAGCTTGTATATTCTATATGTGATCAACAAATATTCCTAGAATATGTAGATTTACTGTATATTGTTGTATTTATGATTTTATATCATCTTTACACATAGTAAGTATCTTATTTAGATTAAAAACCCAAATTCGAGATTTTAAGTGTCTTGCATGATAATTAAGCTATGTCAGATGATTCTTAGATGGTTTGAATGGTTTATGGTTTCTTTCCTTAAATACATGACCTTCGTTATTTTCCTACTCAAATGTCCCTAAAATCATGTCAAGTCTAACCTAAACAAGTTATCTATTTGAAAATGTGACTATTAGGTAGGTGGATCATAGGTTTTTGACATGTGGATATGTTGAAGGAAATTATTTAGGGTTAACAAACCTATCGATGGTAATGACTTAGAACTAAGGGTGTGTGATGTTTGTCTAGGGTATAAGTTAGTTTATGCATGGATTGAATGGTTTTATTAATGTAACAATAAATAATAGTTTAAGGTCTTGTATATTAAATAGGACACAAAAGAAAGGAATATGTATGAATAATACCGATCATCTATTTATGGACCTAATTTTCAATTCCCTTAGACCAAATTTAGGGTACTACTTTAACTTATAAAGACAAACATCTAAGAATTTGGGAATATCAAGGGCTAGAACTATGTTTTCGATGTCATCAAAATGTGTAGATGGTTTAAGGTTTGAATGTTCCTATGTGGGATGGGTTCATGGCTAAACCTATCAAAGTCTTATGAATCGATCCTCGACAAGATTTCAAAAAAATCTCAACTCTTTTATGTAGGTTTTTCTAGATCTATGTTTTTATTATGTATTTCTAGAATTCCAAAATGACCTTTTAATAGGGTTCATTTTAATACCCCCCGTGGAAACATTATTATAGAATGGGTGGTGAATCTCGAAATGGACTTTCAAAACGATGTCGAATATTCAAAAAAGTGATTCGTGGAAAAGGTGAATTCGCAGGTCATTTTCTTTGATGGTTTCGTACGGATAGACGAATATTAGATGGTCGTCTAACATAGGCTATGTTGGATGGCTTGGTTGGATGTCTATGTTATATGGGTAGGTTGTATGGCTAGGTTATATAGCTAGGTTGGATGGTCGCCCAACAAAGGTTGAGCGGTTAGGTTGAATGACCGTCGACCTAGGTTGGATGGCCGTCGAGCCTAGTCAATTGTTTATCGCCACGTGTACCTTAAACCCTTTTGAGCCCTATATATACCCCTACGAGGTTCATTTCTTCACTTTTCAAAGTGCTCTGAGCTCTCCAATCTTCTAAGTTCTCCCAAACTTACGTGCACCTTTCAAGTTTCTTCCTCCCTCTCCTGTAAATTTCAATAATGACAACCACCACATCTACTCCTACACCCAAATTTCAATACAAAAATCTCATGTGCCCATAGATTGTAGCTCACGATGAAATTGAAATACGCTCCACACAAATGCTACAAAAATCACAATTTATGAGGCTTTTCAACATGCCCCAATTCAAGCCCGATATTTTGTGCTTGATTACTTGCTCATGTATTACTGACCGAGAAAAGAAGAGTTTTCCATTCTCCTCGTGGATCAATCGATTTTATTTTGCAATTGAGCCTGAGACGTACATCGTTTAATTGGCTTACCATTTGAAAACTAGCGGTCGTGACTACAAAAGCTCTCCTTATAGATGAAGACAATTTTTTTTTGGAGTCTCATTACAATGTGTAGGTTGATGGTAAGTTCAATATTATTTTCAATTGTTTGTTTATAGAGAGAAATCTTAGTTGGCATGTTTTTAAGTTGTTATATGATATCATAACCCTTAAGAGGAGTCTAGGAGCCGAGGAAGTGATAGGTGGAGGAAGAGTAGTGGGTGAAACCGTAGGAGGATGAATGCAACGTGTAGTAATGACATTAATTGATGGATCAATCCTAGGGGTATGAAAGCGAGGCAAATGATAAGTACGCACTTGCATGAAATCAACAACAATAGTGTGTATACCAAATACTTTAGTTGGTGCAAAATAAGGATAAGATGATTGAGTCATGACTTGATAAGGAGAAGACGTGATAAAAATAAAGGTTGGATCGATCGAGTTCACAAATATGATTAAAATAAAGTGTGATATTCTAGTGTAATCTAATACTATGCAAAGCAGATAATAATAATTAAACGCTTAAAAATGACTCAAACAACTAAGTAAATAGAAATGTGAAACCCTAATGTGCAAGAGAGGATTAAGAAGTCCTAAGCTAATTTGTGAAGGTGCGGGACCATGTTGCAGTCTGCAAACCAGGTGAATAGGAGGAAATGACCACATAGACACCTAAGAAAATACAAATTCGAGCTCTCTGGACCGAGGTTGGGCCCTGAAAGGGATAGGGGCTCTCGTGGGTGCCAAGTCTAAGCTTTGGGCGCCTTGGTCTATGGAAATGGCCTAAAAACCTCATATGAGGTGTTTGTTGGATGTTCTTTGCCCTTGCTTCTTGTTGTGTGAATGTCGTTGAAGCTGCACGATGTAGATGTCGTTGCAAATAAGAGATGAAGAAATCACCACGAAACCCCAGACAAAACATCAAAACCCTAAAAAAGAAAGATGCATATGAAGGGGTTGAATTTTCCTCAGCGCCACAATGGTGGACTTACTAATTGAGCGTTGCACTACATCTCAAACCCAATGTAGTTCTAGGTGTGTGTGTGTGTGCAAATCGTGCCCTAGGTTTCTCTTGTGTTAGTCACACTTTGTGAAGTAGCGAGAAATAACTAGATGTAGAATGTAATAAATGTGTGCATGGAAATAATAGACTCCCCTCTTATGAAGTGTGATCACAAATGAACTAGCCTTGTGTGCCTTGTGATGGAGCTAGATGGATGCAAATGTAGCTTTAGGTGCCTTTGATGGATGCAACTCTAGATGGTGATAGTAGATGCTTAGTGCTTGGTCCTTCATTATGGTCTCATAACTTTATATTTATATGGTTCTTTTGTTCTAATTTCGTAATAAACCCCAAAAAGGCCGACCGACAAAAAGATAGAAATCTCAAATGACTAAAAAGTGCCAAAAGGTGAGATTAAAGTGTAAAGAGGATCGGGGGGTGCCCTAAAGGGGACTAAGGTGCACAGGGCGCCCTGGGGTCTTGGCCTTCGGTGCCCCATTCAAAGATAGGATGAGCGAAAAATGACAAAGCGTCTTTTGGGCATCTGTGGGTACAAGGACCGAAAGTGACAATGAGAAAGCAAAGTAAATGGCCAAAGACATCGGTTAATTAGTACTCTTTTCACTCAAGAATGGCCAAAGACATGGGTTAATTAGTACTCTTTTCACTCAAGAACCATATGAATAGTAGTATGAGACCGAGACTAAATATTGACTCAAAGTGCATGATTTAGTGATTACTGAGTGTAATATTTATATGGTTCCAAGTAGTTGACAATTTGAACCCCTTCAATCACACTTGATTGTATTGTGCTCTTGCTAAGACTTGGAAATAGGAACTTGGTGTGGTTGGATGTGAGGAAGCTAGACTCTTGACTTTGTTAGTGCTCCATAACCGTATTAGTGGCTTTCGTAATGAATGTGTATAAACTTAATAAATATTTAGGGAGTCTCGAGTGCCTTTTGTGTTAATATTTGCAATGAGATCTCATGAGAGTACCAAGTTATGAAATGAGGTGAGTTTAACTTGCTTATATAGGGTTTCAAAGGAGAATTATTATGATAAGGATGACCCAGAGGATAAAAGACCCAATAAAATGATATTGCATTGAAAGTAAAGTTGGAAAATGTGTCAATTTAAGACCGTATAGGTCATCCAGGATCAGATTATACAACGTGATCAAACTTTACAATTTTGGAAAAGAGAAGGTGAATCAAATTTGAAAGTTGCACCCGATGGTAACAACTTAAACATTGATTTTATAGTCTTGTCTTTAGAATTTATTGACCATCAATGTGTAGGAATAAACAAGTTAGGAAAGAAATGACAAGATAAATTGAGTGAGAATAGGATGTCATATATATAATAATGAACAAGAGTACAAACCAACTCTTCCCACAAGAGTACAATGCATCTCTCCAAGAGTATCTCCTCCTCCATATCTCTAAAATGGATCTCCATGAGTGCACTACAACCGTGCCTCCAAACCACCACCAGATCTCACATAACCAGAACTACTGCATCTCTGAACTACAACCAAGCTCTCTATGGATCTACAACAAGACCTCTCACATGGGTCTACCATATGTGCAACTATAACTATGCACCAAGAAGTAAGTCTATCTCTCCATCACTGCATCAACTTGTGCAAACATGAAGACAACCTCCTCTACAATATCTAGATCTACATGGATCATCAATACAACATGATCTCATGGATCTATGAATACAAGATCTCACAACAACTGTGGATCTAACAATATAAGACTAGATCTACATGGATCAACAATACATCATGATCTCATGGATCTACAATACAAGATCTCACCAACATGTGGATCTACAAGAAGAAACTCTATGTGCTTTGCATACTATGCAAGCCATTACAATGAGACAATAACTATACAAAGGAAATATAGTAGAAGATGTTACCCTCTTCTCACCATTGAGATGTACCTGCCATAGTTGTACCTGTTATTTCCTTATGTCAACTTCTCTCCATGAAAGCTTTGTCTTCATGTAACATGTTCTTTCTTTCTCTTCTTCTTCATCCTCTCAATCTAGGAGAATCAAGGATCTAACTCAATCCTTCTCTTAATTAACCTTCTAACCCTAGCTTTCATGCTTATATATGCATATACAAACTTAGGTCAACTTAGCTATGCATTTACAACCTTTAGATTCACTTTATAACTAAAGTTAGATCTAATTCTTGTGAGTTAAATATAAACTCCATGCACAGGAAACCGATGTCGGTTCACGCACCGATGATAGTGGTTGCCAATTGCGGCGGTTCACCGATGGTGATTAATTCTTTTGACCGATGGTGGTTAATCAACCAACGATGATGTCATCTATGTAAACCAACCACTTGTAATGCATGCTCATTGTGAAGCAATCTAGCTCCACAACCCAACAATCTCCCACTTGGAGATAAATTGTTGAACCTTATATACATGTACCTGTACATCACCATCCTCTACATACCGTGAAGACCAACTATTCTTTCCTTCAACAATTCTCTCAAGTAATCAGGAAGATTAAACCATCTTCTAAAACCAAGAAGATAACAAACCATGACTTACCATATACCTACACAAAGCTACTATTGATTCATGATACCGAGCTATCAATACATCAAGCTCCCACTGAATCATAACACCAAGCCTCTCATGCAATCAAGCCATCATGACTAACACACCTGTAAGAGCTCCCACTCGAACTAAAGTATTGAGCTTCTATCACAACCATAGCCATCCAACCATGTTCTCCAACCATCTATCCATGTCTCCATGCTACCACCAATGCAATTGACCAAAGACAAGTCAAACTGGAATATGTGAAAGCAAAACTAGATCCTGGGTCTAGACAACCCAAATGAGTACTACATGCAACCAGTGGATGCATCCACAACACCTGCATAACTCAAAGAATCCAAACACTTGCAATCTGCAAATCCAACCCTGCATAAACAACTTGCATGTCCAAGACAACCATCTAGATAGAATATCTATCATGGAGTAACATAGTAACAAGAGGAAATACAAACATCCCCTACTCATGCTCAAGGCATCTAAACCATGCTCATACACATCTAAACCATGCTCATAGGCATCCATGTGCAAAACAAATATTTGCATCATCATAGACTCACAAAACATAAATCTATCCACATGTACAAACTCACCATGTACATTCATCCATATCACCAGGCTCTCAGAAGCTCCAAGTCTGCCACCGACTAACTCCAAAGCCAAATATGAATCATGTGCTCATCAATGTCAACAACAAACAACCATGCTAAACCATGCTACTAACAACAAGTGCAAATACCAGCAAACATGTCATCAACATACTCTGCACACCAACCAAGATGAAAGCAAACAAAGGGTACCATCCATAAATGGTAAATATACATTGTTGTCAAACCTGTAACAAACAATTTTTCCTTCTTAACCCTTCAAACATTAAAACATTTGCTTTCTCTTCTTCACCCAGCTGAATCAACCATCAACTACCATCCCAAAGGATATCTAGGCACCACAAAATAAAACTAGAAGTGACATCACCATGTAATGAAATCAAAAATACCTGAAAATTCGTGATGTCCTCCAAACCACTTGTGCCTCATGCTACTCTGAATAAGTAACATCCTCCTCTCACTCGCATGTGCATATGTGTCCAACTGCAATGCCAACAACCATGGCTTGCTCCCACTCAACATGAACTCCCCTACACTACTTCTAATAAAAGCTCCAATATATATATATATATATATATATATATAGAAATAAAATAGATGAAAGAAATATAAACTTGATTCCCTTCTTAACAAAGAATACTTCTACATCATAGAAGTTTGGACTTCTTGTGAAGTAGGTGAATCACCTTCTTTTCATCATGTGTACTCAACATCTTTCGTTACCTACCTGCAACTGTGTGTCTAAACATGACTTTTCATTGAGGATCTCATCCTTAGACTAGATACCCTTGTCCTCAAGATTCCAACACATCCCGGAAATAAAAGTCAAACACACCAAATATCCATGGTGCATATTTTACTTGTGCACACAATCCAAACATAATACCAGTTGCTTCAAATGAAAGGAAATAAAACATGAACCATATAGAGATACTTGACCCAAAGTCTCACTGGACTAACCGAGCCAACTCCGTCCTCTTTCTGATTCAAACATTGAAGTGATCTACCTGCATTGTTTCTGCCTGTACACACTGTGCAAGAAACTGATCCTCCAAAATAGGACACTGAACCATTCATGCCCTCTTCTACTGTAAGAAACCTGTGTAAACTTGTTGTCATAGAGACCAACCATGGTTCGTTGACCGATACCGGTTACCCTCTGTGACTGATGTGGTTCCCTGACCGACGTCAAGTGTCTGTTGGAACAAACACAATGCCAAAAATTGGCATAGGTCACCAAACCAGTGCCTACTCCGACCAAAGTCGATATTTGTGTTGAGCCAATCATTTCAAGAAGCACCCAACCTTGCACAAAAACTTAACAACAATCATACATGCAATAAAAACTGCACCAAGATGAAACACATCACCTTACCAACACCAAGATACTCAACCACATCTTCAACCGAAAGTACTTTCTCTCTGATGGAAGCCTCTGTCTTCATTCTATGCTATTATATTTGCTTCTCTAATGAAGCCCATGCATCTAACTGCACCAAAGGATGCATAATTGCTCCTCTATCTCATACTCAGATCTAGATCTGCAATCCCAAACATACATGTGCAAATATACAAGCACTGAAATACCAAGGTAACAAAACCATACCTCTATAATCCGGATCTGCAATCTGACCAACATGCATGTGCCTCCAAGAACTAGGGACACCTCAACAATCAAGATACATTCATTGCATCTTCTCAAATTCTTCAGATATGTGATTTTCTATTTAAAAAGTAGTTACTCAAGAATGTGACCACATGGTCACCATTTTTCAACAACATGACCACTTTTTATGTCCATTCTTAAGGTTCATTTATCCATGCATATTAAATCGTGACCGGTCACTATTTTCAACAACCTTTATTTCCAGCTCCACTTGAGATTTATCTCTTCTCGATAATTCCACATCAAAAACTAAAACATAAACCCTTGCTCTCATACACCATCATCAATAAACCACTAACAAAATATGAAGCAAAACCTTGCTTCAAAAAAACCAAGCTCCGATACGCAGATTCATCAAATTAGGGACTGCGATATAGTTCTATGATTCAATAATAAATGGAATGCAAAATGGATGGAACAATTCCCCAAAATCTATAGCAATGGAAGTGTAAAAGATAAATCCAAATCAAAACAAAGTACACACACATAACACAACATGTACCGTGGTTCACCCAATATGGGCTACGTCCACCAAAGATAGAGATCTCATATATATAATAATGAAAAGAGTACAAACCAACTCTTCCCACAAGAGTACAATGCATCTCTCCAAGAGTATCTCCTCCTCCGATCTCTAAATGGATCTCCATGAGTGCACTACAACCATGCCTCAAAACACCACTAGATCTCACATACCTAGGGAACTATTACATCTAAGCGAACCGCAACCAAGCTCGATGTGATCTCAACAAGACCTCTCACATGGGTCTACCATATGTGCAACTATAATATGCACCAAGAAGTAAGTCTATCTCTCCATCACTGCATCAACCTATGCAAACATGAAGACAACCTCCTCTACAATATCTAGATCTACATGGATCATCAATACAACATGATCTCATGGATCTATGAATACAATATCTCACAACAACCTGTGGATCTAACAATATAAGACTAGATCTACATGGATCAACAATACATCATGATCTCATGGATCTACAATACAAGATCTCACCAACATGTGGATTCCGTGAGTTAAATGAGACAACTCTACAAGAAGAAACTCTATGTGCTTTGTGATACTATGCAAGCCATTACAATGAGACAATAACTATACAAAGGAAATGCATTATTTTATAGTGGACATGGGCCACTTGGTCCTATAGTATAGACGACTATGATGGCCCTATGTGACACATGCCAACAATTTCTATCCGATCTTAGTTGTACATGTGGTGAGACAATTGTGCTACCCTTTAACAGTGTGTTCGAACCTGTTTCAAAGATCCTATTTGGTACAAGTTGCGATTATGCTAACAAAAGTCAAATGATTAGATTAGATACATGTTGGTCGTATTTTGTGAAACAATGATAATGCTCTATGAGGTGGGAGCATGTAAAGGATGCGAAATGACTCAGTAGCCTACCTAACCCGGGCATTAAAAATAATAATAAAATGTTAAACAATCACAAATGCATGTGGGAAAAATATATGAGAATACAATTTTAATACTCGAAAATAGATTTAGAAATTGAATTGCATAATATGTTTTGTTGTTTAACAAGCTCAAAATTTTAGGAAAAGGTGAAGAAATGTCAAGAAAGTCATGAAGAAAGTTTCAAATAATTGTTTTTGTTTTTAAATATCAAAAATCAAACTCTTAGAGCTCAAATTGGATTGTAGTAAATTCTTATGGCTTTCTTTATCATCTTTTTGATGAATGCAAGAGGTGATTTTCTTGCCACACTTAAGAGTATTTTCTCCACGAAGATGAACAATTTTTTTGTGTTGCACACCTATAAAGCCTTCCATAAAAACATTTTACTAATCACCTCGGGAAAGACCAATGGGAAAATTTACTTCATTCATCTACCAAAATCACAAAAAGAATGAAAGGATTGCATTTCATCTACATTACATATTTTTCTTGTCTCTTTAAAGATCTATTTTTTGTGCATTAATTATTTTTAGCCTTAACCACTTACTCGAACATTTTCTCCATCTTTTTGGATAATTAGTCCAAGGTCATCCTTGTCGGAGTCTTGCTTTATGTTGGGGAGATTTTGAGCTTTCACATTATATTTAATGAACTCAATGGGAAATAAAGACACGAGGTTTTGGATTTCATCACAGTCTAGACACATTTCTTGGACTTGTTTATTATAAGGCAATTAAGACAATGCAATGATGGAACAATCAAGTCACTTTTTAAAACTCGACTTATGATTTGATTATTTTTTACTATTGGGTTTGTTGACATACAATAATTTATCACCAACAATACTTATTTTTACGGTTATTTCTCACGCTCGACATCTCAAAGACTTGCACATATCCCCTCCTTTCTCTTTCCAACATTTCACCAAATTAATTCTTAGCCCTTTTGTTAATATCAAAAGAAGAACATCTACATCCATTGAACAATGTGCCCACAATGCATACTAAATCAACAATACCCAGTCCTCCTTCCTTATGCCTCCTCTTCTCAATTCTAGCCCTTCTCGCTTTACAAGTAATTTTGTTAACTACCTGATGGCATGAAAGTCCCACGGTGTGCATCGATGGTTTGCATTTTACTATGTGTAGGTTTGTTTATTACTTACTTCCGTTTCCTGTGTATAGTCTATCATTGTCATTTTCCCCATGCCAATAAGTTTTCCTCATCCGCAACATCGTAGATCCATGCTCGAGGTCGTCTTGTTGTCTTATGAGATGACATCTTTGTAGTTCGCTCCCCTTATAAAGATGTTACTCAAGACTAATTAGCACTATCCTCTATTTACATTTTTGTTGGCACCGCAAAATAAAACAATATTTGTGTAAGTTCTTGGGGTAATAAATGTGTGTAGACGTGTTTTTAATTTTATAAATATTGTTGTGGTATTTTCCTTATGTGTTGGGAATTTAATATCCCCTATGTTCCCATGTATCCAATATATATTATAAATTAATAATATTTAAAGTTATCAGATTTTCAACAACCTTTACAATATGTGTTAAATTTTATTCATAATATACTATGTTTTTGTATTTTAAAGCGTTTTATATTTCATTGTGTTTATATATATATATTTTGTATTAATTCAACACTTATGTTACTAAAACGAATAAAAATTTAAATGCGGTCGTCCCAAAAGTAACAAATTCGTTTCTTCTTTGCATTTGCTCACAACAAACAATTTCCTTAACCTACAACAAGAAATGTTGAAGTTATTAAATGTTCTTATTGCCTTTTTCGCAATGAATAACATACAAGATAAAATACTTTGTTTGACTTGAATGTTTTGTGGCTATCAAATTTAACTACATCGATCTCACATGGGATGATGAGTCCCCAACACACCTCTGTCTTTATACTTTCTTACGACAAACACAAGCGATTTCTTTTCTCACACGGGATGATGGGTCCCAGACACGCCTATGTCTTTATACTTTCTTTACGACAAACATAAGCAAATTCCCTTCTAAATGGTGTGGGCTTTAACTATCCACAAAACATAATAGTTGACATTACAAAAACGACTTTCGACATTCAAAGTGTTGAACGATATGGGTTTACTTTTAAAAATACCTCCGAGTACATTGCTTTGAGGTTGCACACATCACACCTTGTTTCTCCTTCGAACAATTTCCAAACATACACGTGGTCCATTTATGACTAACCATACAAAAAAGAGGTGGACCTACATTCCCTTCAATAGTTTCATAACACCACCACCACTTCTCTTCAACTTTTAACTTCTTCTTTGCCTCTTGACGTCTTTATTGTACCACTTACTAATAAATGATATTACGGGCCTCACAAATCTTCAACTCGGAGAAACGATTACGAGCCTTACAAATCTTCAAATAGGAGAAACAGTTACTCGACTGTCCTATGGCAATTCAATCTTGTCCCGTAATTATAAACCATTCCACTTCATTTGTTCACGGAAGGTTGAATGAATATATATACCCTTTCACATGAAATTAAGAGTAGCACTTCAAATTTTATAACTGGCTACATGATTTGTTTTGTATCCTCCAAGGAGAGAGAGGAGAGGAGGAATGGCAATGGCAATATTATCCAGGAGCATTGGAGCGTATCGGCAATATTCAAGCTCTTCTGCAGTAGCATCATATTCATATTGGGGTAGGTGGCAGCCCACTAACAACCCCATCGTAGCCCAGGCGAGACTGGCAAGGATTCGAAAGAAATACAAACTGCAGGTGAGCGAGCTGCGCAAACAATATTACAACGAGTTGCAGGCCCAGAAATTAGAGGAAGATGCTAAGCTCCGTCTTCAAAGATCGCGCATTATGGCCGCCAAAGAGAAACGGAAGGCCGCCAACCAGGAACGGGCACGTCTGCTTGCTCTCCAACGCCAAGTACACCAAACCGCCTTCACACAAATGCTGGTAATCGATTCTCCTCCTCTTTTGATACCTACACCCTAAACCCTTATTCTCAAACCCTAAATTGTTACCTAATTTTATTTGTTTGGTAGTTGAAGAATGAGGTATTTGTTTTGTTTTATTCACAACTGCAGTTTAGTGACTGTTCTGCCACTGCCCATAATGCCCGTGTAGAGACTAGACTAGGCATAAACTAGAGTCGGAAATATTGAAACGGTGCTTCTTGATTCAACTTTTGTTGGAAATACATGTCAAATATAGCTTTAGATTTGGAAAGGAGGGACACTCAACATTTACTCGTGCCAAATAGTACAAGTACACTATTTTAACAAACATACAGAAGGTGTTTAAACCTCAAAATCAAACAATGCAAATGAAAGAATGGACATAAAAAAAAATTCAAATCTTTAATGCTTCCGTAGTGCATGGCATGCAAATAAGGTTTTCACAATTGACGTCTAGGATCAAACCTACGATCCATCATCAGGAATAAAAATAATTTTTTTAAAAAGTAATTGGAGCTTCCACAGACTTTTTAAATTAGATTTTAAATCTTTGTGGGAGTAAGTAAATTCAAGAAATGACTACTCACAGAAATCAGGGTAAAGATCTCACAAAAAATGTAAAATATAAATATATTAATGTCTGCAAATGACTTAAGTAGGTCAATGGGAATCAAAGGTACGGCAACTTGCAATAGCTAATTTAAATAGAACCAGGACTATACATGAAACTAATGAATAAAACAATGCAAGCATAACTAGAGGGGGTAAACCTGGAACAGGTAAATGCTAGCCATATGATCAAAGTGCATGCACTAGTATCCACACAGATAAAATCACCAGACCTTTCGCGAAGCTGCCATTAACTACTGTTTAAAATGTATAGCAAGATACCTTGCATCCTCCTGCCACGTGCGAAACCATGCAATAACATCAGGAAAGCTGCATTTGATGGTGAATCAAAATCTTTTGTCAACCTTACTAAATGACTAATTGAATCATTTAGCTGGAATTTTGTTGAAGAAGGACAAGCAGTTTTGAATTATTTGATGAGGCAATATGATAATACATGCTCCTGACCTTCAAAGTCGGTCACAAACATATGCCAATTCAGAAGGCACTTATATATGATCCAGGCTGCAACAAGTTTATCATTGCAAAAACCCGAAATTTCTGTGACACACTATAGAACAACTACTTGATTTTCCTACTGCCTTTCTAACATATGCTGGAGCATTGAACATCTAGATTCTACTGGTGTGGGATTGAACTCTCTAAAAAAATAAAAATCTGATTGGGCGTGGGTGAATCAAATATAGATTTATGGTCTCCAACAGCAAGTTGATGGAATTTAGAATAGTTCCGAATAATGACGTGATTATCAACCTTAGTGAGGGCATTAGTTGGCAAAATCATTATAGCTTGCTCTCTAAATACTTAGTCCTCCTGACCGACAGTAGAAACTTGCTTTTCAAATCTTTGTAAAATCAGATTGCTCAAGAGGCCTTTAACTCAGCTTCCTCCGGCTTTCTTTGCCATTTCTCACATTCTTTTGAGTTCTTATTTGTTCTCTTACAATTTCTACTTTTATCTTTTTAGCCAGTTATGCTGAAGCCTTAAACATGCTTGTTGCCTTTTTTCTGCTCCGGAAATTTGATTTGGTTTGGCTCAAGTGTTAATATTTCTATAATAGCAATTTCAAGTTGGCTCTGAGAATTCTTTTTCCTTGCTTCTGTACAAAATTTAAAGTATAGATCTACATAATTGCTCTTTGATTTCATGCAATGCATTGTGGAGCTTTATTACTTCCAATGGCTCAGATTCTTCTGCAGCAGCCCTTAATCTCTTTTCAAGCTTCAGATGCCAAGTGAGTTCTTTTCATTTTGTGTCAAGCTTGTTCTTCGCTTCTTGCAGTGAATCTGTTTTCCTTGCAGAAAAACTCCTAATTACAACTTAAATGTTGCCCACAGAGACATCAGGGCTAATAGAACTATTCTGCACCCTCAACCACAGTTGAACTTTTAACCCAGCAAAGTCTTATTTGAGCTAAAACAGAAACTTTCCCTAGGTCTGCAAGGATCGATAATATCAACAGCACAACATTCCCAATTGTTATAGCATTATCACATCTCTCACCTCGACTCATTCCATCTTGATTTTCCTGTACTGTCAGTCGATGCACCCCTTGATTTATAAGGGACTCTACTGCATTGTTTCCCATTCCTCTGCTAATGATTTGCTCATCATGACTCAACAATTTTCTTCTTAAACTCATTTATTGAGATTTTTAAACTAGCACATGCTCCCCCTCATTTGGCATATCTTAAGGAGACAGAGAGCAGAATCTACTGTAAATCAGATGCTTTTGCAAACAAGCAAAACACATTTTTAGCCACAATTTTCATCAGCCCTAACTTCTTTGGTGACCAGTCTTCCATTCTAATGGATACTTTTAATCAGGCTTTAAATTTGATTGCCATCTATGCTCGTCAAACAAATTTTTAGTGATGGCTATTTTTCAGTGTTGCCCTTCAAACTGAGCACACCATTAGTACTGTATATAAAAAAGAAGGCAGCTTTCTTTTATTGTATCAAATTATAATATATACTAAGTTACCTAGTCGGGTCTGGTCCGGGTTTGGGTTTGAAGAACCAGATTTGCCTGTACAGTGATTTTTTTGCCTTGGATATGGTTTGGGTTTAGCCATACAAAGAAAAGAGAAAATAAAGATAGAAATTCTAGCTTAATAAATAGGAAATTAGTGACACTAACCACATAGCATGCATATAAAAAACAAAATAACCACAAAATGAAAATACTAACCGAATGATTACAATGATGTTTGATGAAGCTTCAACCCTAGATCAGCAATGGAAGGTAAGTATGCAATGAGAAAATGAGAGGTAAGAGCTTTTGCTTTTGTGTTTTGCTTTTATGTTTTGTGTTTTTTTATCTCTTCTTTTTGTGTTTCACTTAGCTTTTAGGGTTTGAAATTTTTTTGATTATATTTTATTGTTACTTTATGTTTAGTTTTAAGCAAAACTGAAAAAAGATAAAAATAGGTTTTTAGGCTTGAGTTCCTCACATATTATCCTTGGGGAACCTGGGTGAATCTGGGTCCGCTAGGCCATACCTTGCCTAAATCTCAAACGAAGTGGACCTATACTGTACCTGTACTATACTAGGGCAGGATTTTGCTGCATGCCTGGGTGGATCGGTAATTTAGAATATATACTTTACACATATCAATTTACCTTATATAGAGATATAAAATAATGACAGTCATATTTCAAATATGAAGGTTTGAAGAGATGATGATATCAACATTTTTCAAGATGAAATACATGTAAACAGCCATCAAATTTAAGCCCTGAAAATTTTAGTGTTTGTTACTGTCATTATCGTTTTGATATGTTTATGGCACGCTTGCTCTGGGTTTCCCCCTTTGGTAGTTAGGCCTTTTTTGTGCTTATAGATTTAATTTGGCTTTACAATATTCAAGTTATTAAGTCATTATGTAAACATGTAATTAGTTAATGTCCTTTAGTTGTACAACGTACAACTACCTCACCTGAATATAACAACGACTTTATGTTTAATAAAAGACAGTCGCACACAAGATGTAAGTGTGCAGTTTTCTGTTTGCCTTCCATTACTCTTCATTGTCGCTCTCATATTTCTAAGATTGGTATCAGAGCCACTGTTCGAGGAAATCCTAGGAGAAGGGTACAAACAACAAGCTTGGCATTTGGGGAACCCTAGCTGGGTACAGCCGAAGAAGAAAGCCCTAATTTGTTACAAACTGCAAAGAGAAGAAGAGGGTTTTTAACTAGTTTAGAAGGTGACAGATTCATGGACAGTACAACAGTTCAAATGTGAAGATTCAAAGGCAAAGAATCACCATTTTTGTAATTTTTAGTCTTGTAGACTTGTAGAGATCAGAATGACACCATTGCCAAAGACCAAAGTTTTTTTCAATTTTTGGGTATATAAACTGCAATTGTAGAAATCGTGAGTAGAGGTCATGAATACCAGGAAGATTGTTGAGATCGAAACAAAGAAAAAAAAAAAAAAAAAAAAAAAGAGGAAGATTGATCCAAGTTGTGAGCAGATTAGGTGAAGGAGAATACCTGTTTTTGAACCGATTTCAAAGTTTTTTAACCTTTAAAAGTCATGCAAGGGCATTAGATCACGGAAGAAGGCATTCACGAAATTACAATTGATTCACATGATCAGTCGTGAGGTTTTGTCATGGTTTTCAGGTTGTGAATTACTTTTTTTCAAAGGAAGTCTCGTGCTAGGGCACACGGCTGAAGCAAATAATGATGACACAATCTCTATCTGACCAGGTAGATCATATTGAAGAAGATGTTAGAGTACGGGTTGTAGACAAGACACCATTTACATGATTTTGCAGATCAGAACAGTCATGTAAATGTGCAGACCATGAGGGTGATGATTTTCAAAAGGAGGACAAAGATAAATACATGTGGTAAATCTGCAGACTTAGATGTTTTTTATCTTATGATTTGAAGGTAAATCAAAGCTCTGTAGGGTATGGGAAAACGAGACCACAATTTTCATGTATAGCAGAGGAAAATATGATTTGTAGAGATTTTCAGAGAGCCACAATTTTCTGTGCGGACTAGGATAAGCCAGAACACATCTATACTATATGTTTTGTAAACTGGGTCAAGTTTCTCAATAGTTTTATGATTTTGCAGTATCATTAATTGGATACATTTTCAAGTTATTGTCGGTAGTTGCTTTTTTACATTGATTTATGTCAAATTTTGTGTGTAAAATGGCCAATATCCAAAATCTAGTCTTCCAGAAGCAAAGAAGCTAATTGGTTAGAATTATACTGTATGGAATCACAATTTTTTTAACAATCACAAAGTATCGGGACTACAAGAAAATCATTCTTGGCAGTGAAACAAGAACTATTGCGAAATTTGTGGATTATGATGAGCGTCATAAGGAGGCCTTGCTGTTGTTGAAGTTGTCCATGTCAATTGATTTGATACTTGAGGCCCAGAATGCCACTGAGTCATGTGTGATTTGGACTACTTTGAAGAACAAGTATCAAACTTCAAAGAAAATCTGGGTCATGTACTTGAAGAATCTGCGGTTGTTCACAAAGATGCGTGAGGGCAGGTCTTTGTTCGAACATCTTTGGACGAAAGATCTTTGAGACTAGCTCGATGGCATCAACATAATGGTGGATGATGACTACTTGGCTGCGCTTGTTATGAGCAATGTACTGCCCTTCTATGAAACATTTGTGGAGGCCTTACACTTGATGGTGGAAAGCCAAACCCCGAACATTGATCACGTTAGTTCCTATTTGCTACAGAAGGAATACAAACAGACTCAGGAAAGTGAGTCTACTTGTAGACAAACATAGAGTGCATTTGTTACTATATCAAAGGGGAAACAAATTCTTGGTGGAATCATCTTCTAGACATCAATTGAAATGTCATTATTGTCATAAAGTTGTGCATATTAAAAAAATTTGTAGGAAGTGACAATATGCTTTTTTTCCCACAACTAAAAGGCTAGATGTCAGTAAATGTGGCAGTAGTCGAAGAACGAGATTCTGAGAAAGAGTATACTCTCATTGTATCATGCTTGAACAACAATGCTACCAATTAGTGGATCATTGATTTTGGCACTTTTAGACATTTTGATTTTGTGTTGAAATTGGTATGTGACATTTACTACAAATATAAAAATTTCTTATTCAATTTATTAGCTGATGGGGAATCACTTGTAGTAGAGGAGATAGGAGATATTCATAGAGTCTGATTAATGCTCAAAAAATCTTAGTAAGGAATGTTAGGTATGTTCCTAACATTCATAGAAATCTTGTTTGTTAGTTAACAAAAATCCCAATATTGTGTGTGTGATGTGACACAAGACATGGTAGTTGCCCTAGGTTCATCCGACAAGGTGGCGTGTATAAGCTTGTTAACCCTGCCACACTCATGCTTGTTGTCTTTAAATTTTGAACTCCTCAAAATTTCAATATTTTGTCTTAACACATAGACCAAGTCAAGGGGATGAATTTTCTTCGTAGAAAATTAGCCTGAAAACTTTGTTTTCGGCCCTCAAAGTCATTCCGATTTTTTTCCTTTTCAGCATATATTCTAAATTTTGTTTAAGAGGTTAAAATATCATGTGTTTCTATGTTCTAAGTTGGCCCACCCAATGTGATCATGTCTAAGTTCAAAATGGTGTCGCTTTAATGTTGCAACCCGGGTCTCGGTTCAAATCGCTCTAAGCGTTGCATGGAACCCGTGCACCGGGTTTTGATAGAGTTTTGCTCCATGTGTTGCTCAAAATCCACGACTTGACCTTGCTAAGATGTTATTCCAAGTTGGCTTGCAGAGCTTGACTCGGTCTTAAGCCCTTCCAAACATTTTGCTTTCTTGCCCTATTGTGCCTTGTGCTCCTTGTTTGAACTATTTCGATGATCCATATGCTTCGTGTCAGCCCGAAAACCCCATAAGTTTTCGCTAAGGCGACAATTTCACTTTGGCTTCGATGGTGTGATGGAGTCTTGGCATGATAGGTGTTCCTCGTTGGCTTCAAGCACTCGATCCGACCTTGCTCAATGTATTTTCATGTAGGCTTCATAGCCTCGACCCGACCTCTCGAACTTTATTCTACTTGAGGCACGAAGCTTGTCTCCCGATAAAACATTGCTCCAAGTCGGTCTCACGGGCCCGATCTAGTAGATTTGAAAACTGACAATGTTATGTCAAGTGGAGACCGAGAGAAGCAAGTATAGGTTGTTGTACAAAAGTCAAGCTCTTGTTCATAAGTATTTCTGGAGATGGGTGCCAAATTTGAGCATCTCATATAATGAAGAGGAATTGTTTCTACAGAACCCACAATTTTGGCTTTCTCAAATGCTGAAGTTAAAAATGGGACAACTCCACGATGGCCAGAGCTGGATGTTATGAAATTTGAAAATATTCAAACTTCCTTCCCCAATGCACGTGTGGAATTAAGGTTGCGACGAGTGGAGGAAATATATTGTTAAATCCTGAATGTGCTTATGAATCATAATGTTGCATTCAACTCCACATATGCTGAGTTGGACACTTCAACTTGTGAAGAAGAATGTCAAACCTGACATGTTGTTCCTCTTTTAGAAAGTTACTGCAGTTCTTGCAGGCTAGTAAACACCAAATTCAGGCTCGATGGACACTTGAAAAGGCACAATGGAGCCTTACTTCAACTTATTCCATGTCTTGCTCAAAGCCCCGATTCAGTTGGCATTTTCTCCAATTTACAGTGTAAAAGGGTAAAGTTTAACATACAAAGTGTTTTTAAGCACTATTCAAGCTCATTCCATTGAGACACTTTGTCAAACATTTTACATGTACAGCCCTCATGCTTCCTTTTTCCCCCAAGGATGAGATATTCAACATAGATTGTTGAATCCATGTGAACTCTTCAGGCGGATCCTAGCACAATTTTCAGAGCAAATTTATCAAAGGTTTGGGATGAAGGTATTCCAGATATACAACATGGATAGATTGTAAAACTTTGGTGTTCACCAAATTATGCATATGGGGCTGGCCTTGACATTCCTTAGTTCAATAGAAACTGTATCACCAGGGCAAATGTGGTGGCCTGAGGACATTACTTGGCATCTTGATGAAGAGGAGCCTCACACAAAGGGTATTGAAAACAATATTATATTTATGCCTTGGAATAATGTGTGTTTTGCTACTAAGGGCAATGATCATATTGTGGTATTGTGGAGTGAGAGAAAAAAGATGCGGGTTGGAAGCCAAAGTCCTTGCACCAAATTTGCACACCATCACAGTGATAGGCATAGCTGGGATACACCATTATTTTTAATAAATGACTTCATCTTTTAAGTCATATTAATTCATGTGAATTAATTGACTTAATTTAAAGTCATAAAGTATAATTAATTAATTCATTTATTGAATTAATTAAATGTTGTAATGAGCAAGACAAATAATGTAAACTCAAGTTGAGTCAATTTGAAGTCAGGTCATAGGGTCAAAATTTAAGTTAAAGTAGCTATATAACTACTTTTTAGGTGCTAGTGCCTTTAAAAGGCTTGAAATCAATTGTAATGATATAGATTTCTTTTTCTCTCAATTCTAGAAAGAGTTTGCTGCAACTTTGTGTGTACATACTCCTTTGGTTTCATGAATAAAAGAATGCAAGCAAGTGGAATGAGAATCATTTTGTGGTGTTAATGCTCTTCAATCATGAAAGCATGTTTTGCTGTTTATAATTGAGCGATGTCTTTAATATCCCCATTCCTCTTTGTTGTATGTGATACTTTGATATTGCAGGCTTTGTATTATATATCTCTGTAGGTGGACTTTGTGCCATACACATATAATATGTGCGTGGTGAAGACTTCGTGTTTCTGGGTGGTTTTATCCTCTGTTCTGCTGTTACTTATATTTTTGTCCTCCTGTGCGAAATAGGATTTCATTCGTTTATGTTTATCTTGTTATCCAAATAGTTCTCTGTGTTTCTTCCGTTGTGGGTTTCTCACCTCCTCTTCCTTTCTTTCCTATCTTCTTCCTTTTCTGTTTCCCATTTTTGTTTCCTTTTTGTACTTTCAGGTTAAAATGCTCAAGAGTCAAAACCCCAAATACCCCATCATATGAGGGAGGTGCCCCTCTCAAACACAGAGGATGATCACCTGTCAAAAGGTGATCTCTCCAATGTTGCAGAATTTTGTCACGATCTGTCAAGCTGCAACGTGAAAAACCACAATGACATAAATTCATGCCAACAAACTTAAAGGTATGTGTGAAGGAGACTCCACCATATAGGATGTGTTGGAGGAGGACATTCCTCATAGGCTTGTTGATTCTATTGCAATTAACTTACATGCACTACTTGTGGAGGAAATATCCACTATACAAGATGTGCGGGAGGCTGAAATGCTTCATTGCGTGGGTAGAATAAATGCCCTGATTATAGGATGTGTAGGAAGCGCATGGTGAGCTAGCGGTAAAATCCATTCAAAGAATTGTGGAGGGTGACTCCACTATCTTGTATGTGTAGGATGCACATGGTGAGATGGCAAGAAAAACCACTCATGGTGAGATGGCAGGAAAAACCACACAAAGGAAGGCATTGGTTTGGAGGACCAGAAATAAATTTGTTAATCCAACAAAGCATGTTCATGTTGCTCTCACATTTAACTTTATTATGGTACTTGTACTGTGGCCTTATTCTGAAGTAGAAGGCATACCTGAGTGGGAGATTGTCATGCAAGCAAAATTTGAAGCCTTGTTAGAGAACCATACCAGGGAGATAGTGGAATTACTGCTAGGTGCATTGGTGGAATCACCCATTGAATACAAATGGGTGGATATACTTAATACTATAATAGCAAAGCAGACGGTACTTTAGATAAGTACAAAGTGTCTTTTTGTGAAAGGTTTTTCACAACAAGAGGGAAAAGACTCTAAGAAGTTCTTTGCTCCTACTATGAATATTGCAAAAAGTCACATTTCGACTACTTCTCCAAGGTGATTTGGATGAGGAGGTTTACTTGGTGCAGCCTGAGTGTTTTTAGGTACACGGTTGTAATCATCTGGTTTGCACATTGACTAAGTTCTTGCATGCACTAAGACAGGGTCTGCGACCTAGTATTTTCACATTGATCAACATCTGCAAGATTTTGGATTCATAACTACGGAGAATGGGCTGAAGTTACTGGCCAATGATGATACATCACCGCTCAATCATCCTACAAACAAATGGTGGGCAGCCTGATATATCTTATGCCTACATGACGGATCTATGTGTTGTTGTTAGCGATCTTTCTTGGCTTTTGTCTCAACCAAAACTCATACATTGGACAACAACAAAGCATCAAAGGACTGCAGATTTCAAATTAATATATAAGTAGCAGCCCGTTGATTTAATGACTAAATCCTTTGGTCCCATTGTTTGTCAGGACAAACTTGGAGGAGTTTCGCGATTAGTCATTAAGGCTAAAAATGCTAAAAACTGCAAATGATCTTCTATAATGCATTTTAGCAAGAACAATTGAAGAGATGGAGGTGAGAGTGTTGATTCGCTCCTTCACTTCAAACTTTCATATTGGTTCTGATCAACCTGCAGTTTTTTCTGATCTGTTTCTTTTGGTCTACTCTACTTCTTTTCTTTCATTTTCTATTTTCCGTTGTCCTACGCAACCTGCAATTTTTAAAATCCATTGAATTACCAACTTTCTACCTTCCTTTGGACTGGGGTTGTATAATTTGGGCAATTTTAATCTAATGTATACATTTGTTTATAATTTAAAATTGAAAATAATTAATAAAAGTATTTTTATAATTAATAATCTGATATATATATTCCGTATCCATATCGGAGGCATTAAAAACTAGCTGTATCCGCATCCACGCAGCTCTGATTTGCATGGATTCATTGCAGCTCTACCATGGGCAGGAGGAGAAAAACTCAGTTTGTGTAGTGGTTGATTGGTTAACAAAATATGCCCATTTTTTCCATGGATGCTGCAAACATTAATGAAGCATGACAAGTTGCCAAACTGTATATGGAGCATATTCTAGGTTGCATGGTCTTCCAATTGAGATATAGTTTCTATGAGTAATTTTTGGAAATGGTTGTTCAAGCAAGTTGGGACCAAAATGGTTGTTCAAGCAAGTTGGGAGCACCTTAATTCCAAGCACTAGCCATCATCCTCAATAGATGGCCAAACAAAGATTGTGAGTAAATTATCATGAAGGAAGTTGAGAAAATATGTTGCAGATAAGTAAACCTCTTGACTAAAATGGTTGCATTTAGAATACTGGTACAATACAACATATCATAGAACTATAAAACTATTTCAATTTAAGGCCTTGGGCAGTTACGATCCTCACTTTTTTATTCATTGGCATATTGTAGACACTCTGGTGTCAGCTGTCTGTGACTTGCTTGAAAAAAGTCAGCATATTTTGAAATAACTTAAGAAGAACCCTAAAGTGGCCCAAGATAGGATGAATTCTCAAGAAGAGCAGCACCAAAGAGAGAATTTGAGGTAGGTGATTAGTTTTTTATGAGGTTGCAACCCTATATGCATGACTCTTAAAAGAAAAGGAACAAACAAACTTGGGCATCGATTCTATGGGACTAACAAGATCGTAGCACGAGTAGGAAAGGTTGCATACACATTTGAGTTTCCTACATGAATTTGAGTGCACAATACCTTCTATTTCTTATGCGTGAGGAAGGTAGGTAGTAAGGTAAAATGCTGCAACTTCAGTGCTTTGCCACTTCTAAAAGATGAAGGCCATATTATCATGGTTCTAAAGAAAACATTTTTACTGCTAGAGAAAAGGAAAGGTATTATCGATGTATGTCATCCACCAAAAGGATCTTTCCTTGGAAGACTCAATGTGGGAAGGCCCAGAAACACTGCAATATCCGGCACTACAATTGCTTTGGGGCAAAACAATATTAAAAGGGGGAAGATCGTGAAGAAATTAAAAACATCTTACACTTTAGCTAGTAAGGTCCACTAGGATTGGTTTTGTAAGAGTATTGTGTGGGTCTTTTGGGGCTAATTTTGTGTGTCCATTAGATATTATCCCATAGTCAAGAGGAAAAAGAACTATAGTGGGGTAAATGCTATAATTAGACTCTTAGGTAGTATAGTAGGATAAGTTTGGACAAAAACAATTCTTGTGCACTATTTTGAAAACTGTGTTTGGCCAAGGCAGCGTAATACTTCCTGGATCTGGCTTGAGTTGACATCCATATCCTATTAGGAAAGTAGATCTCTTTTCCATGTAACGTGTAATCTATTTTTCAGTCATGCTGTAGTTGGGTTTTTCTTTTCAGTTCTAAAAACTAAATCAAATGTAAAAAAGAGTTCAGTAGTTTTAGTTTCCAGTTTTCAGCAAATTTCAGGTTCTCAGTTATAGCAATTTTCTTCAGAATCTTCAAGTTTGCTGTAGTTCTCAGGAATTTCTAATTTCATCAGATTTATAGTCAAATCCAGGCTAGAAATCATTGTTTTCTAGTTAAGTTTTCAAAACATCTCAGCTATTCTAATTTTTGTGTGGCTGCAGTTCCAGATTTGCAGTAGCTTGAGTTTTGCTGTGTGAAATTCAGATTTGATTTCAGTTTTTAGCCCAGATATTAGGTTACGCAGTTATAGAAGCAATTTGTCTAGAATGATTTCATTGATGTAGATATGTGGCGATCTCCTTTCCTCGTGCTTTAAGTGTTCTGTCGAAACCTCATTAGATTTCTTTCCAGATCCTGTTAAGCTCTACTTCTAGCTTTGCCTTATTCTTGAAATTATTGCCAAAATTAGTCTTGCTCCAATGTTGGACTATAGCTTTTACTCTCTTAAGCTTCGTGACAAGAATATGCATTTAGGATTGATTTAATGGCAACATCTTTTAAGTCTACAATCAAGTCCACAGAGTGGGGTCAAGAGTCTACTTCAATTCATACTAAAAGTGACAGCCCATGTGGGTGGAATCTTCAGAGATAGTCAAACTAATGGACCAATGGTCTGATGCTATTTAGGGCAAGATTTGTGATTAAGAAAGATTATTCTTTTGCATCTATATGTAGCTTTGCAGGAATCTGTCCATATGTTTGTTCCAAGGATCTTTACCTCCATCTTATGTTATTCGAACGAGATATCCATTGTTGGGTTCAGTGTCCTATAAACCCATATAGTAGACAAACTCTCCAAAATGCATCATAGACTAATTGTTGCCTGATGACTCCATGACTTTTCAAGAGGTTTCAATATCACATTAATGTTATTGCCTCTTATCAGCCAGTTCTCTTAATTATGCCCCTATATGTTTTGATCCCTGCCAACAGTTTTTCTGGTTTTGTATGCTATAGGGACCATAAAAATTGGTAACTATGGTATTGAAATTGCTATTTAAGCTACTAAAATAAACTGAAATCTCATATTTATCAGCCAAAGAGAATGCCTTTAATTGTTCTTGAGTTCCAGGCTATAGTTATGCTTCTTGAAGTGCCTGCAGTTTGCAAATGCACAGATTCACAACCTCTCCAAATTTTGTTTTCATTACTTTCTAAAATTATTTGGTTTCCAATCTGTTCTCATGTAGGTTTCCAGGATTATTTTCTTTCCAATCTATTTTCATGTAGGTTCTAAGATTATTTGCTTTGCAATCTATTCTCATGTAGGCCATCTGGTTTGTTCTCTTATAATGAATAGTTACCGGATTTGGATTGAATCCGGTTTGATTTGAATTTTTGAATCTTCCAGTTTAGTTTGATCCAGATGGTGGGATTTTTATGTTTAAAAAGAAAAGAAAAAACTAAAACAAAATCCCTAAGATAAAAGTGTCTAAAACTAAAAAGAAAAGCTAAAAATCATATGTGAGTGATACAAAGATCAAAACTATGACCATATATAAGTGATTGCTGGCGATAGCTGCGAAGAAGGTTCTCCATAACAGAGCAAAGAAGAAGAGTAGAGGAGCGAAGAAGATTGTTGGCGAGAGCAGAGCAGAGAAGAAGGCAAATCTGTATTTTCTTGTGAAGGCAAATTTGCATTAACATGTGAGTTCCTTGATTGCAGTCGCTCGTTGATAATCACAGCTTACAGGGCATGCATTCATAGTTGCAGGGTATGTTCATGTGTCGAGGGTCAGGTCGAGACAGTAAAATCACAAAGTATTTACTGGCGGATTAAGGTAAGTTTTGCATTTTAGGTTTATAGTTTATAATATATACTAAAGTAGCACTTGCACCAAAAGGAGGTGCAATGGTTACACCGATAGTGAACTATGGGAAGGTTGTCCATTGTTAAGGTCTAAAACAGAATAATAACCAGGGGAACATCATGCAAAGGGTGGCCTCTGCAGTGCATTTGCTATCAGAGGACCGAATTTCTTTGAGGAGTTTTGTATAATAGTTAATGTGTCATGTGTATGCCTCCACATTCTAAATATAGTCTGTAGGACAACACCAACTACACCGCACAGTAAAATTCAGTCTCCAGGATTCGTACCAAAATGATCAAACTAGCAACATGAAGAAATTAGTGGTTAGATTATGTCCAAATAAGGACAATTCATCCTCACGTATGAGTTGTTCCCAATGCATGAATATACAAATATTTATGCAGTCTCAAGAGCTTGCCTGGCCCAAAGAAGATTTCCTGTTCAGAGGTGCCTTTGATGATTTGGCATGCCCTTATCCGACTGTTCTACCTGCACACTTTTCATATCTTGCTAAAACACAATAATTTTCTTACTTTTATTTCAGAATACCGGAATTCTATTTTCAAAGATCTGTTTAAATGTAAATATTAAAACAATTTGTAAATCCCAGTGACAACTTTGACTGCTGGTCTTAGTCTGTTCAAATATGCAAAACCGGGGTTTTGATGAGCAAAATCATACAGTAGGGAACATTTCCAAACTCCCAAGTGTATATTGCCATGATTGGAAGTGGCAGCCATTATAACAGAGGAGAAGTATAATTTTTTTCTCTGAAGAGGGGTTTGAATTAGTTTGCATATGCCCCTTGGGAGTACTATCCCTAGTACTTAAAACACTTCAGTTTTGGCGTTGGTCAATGCTGCTTCTTGGTTTATTTGACTTATTTTAAATGATTTTAACTTATTATTTATGCCTCCATTGAAAATACTTGATGCGGTATATTTCTCCATAAAGTCTGCCAAATCTGTGATTACACACTCAATATTCCTTTGGAGGTTGTACATCACCTGCTCAAAACAGTTCTTGGTAATGCAATTACAGTGATTGTCCGATCTCTCTATTCGTTGACTATCACCTGTTCCTTCATTTGCATGCTTTCTGTCTAAGCAAATTAGCATAGATATCGAGCTGGTTGTGGGGGATCTGAATCGTGTCTGAGAGATAAATGTATTTTGATTTACCATATGCCTCTTGCTTCATTTTTTCTTCTTTCCCGATAGCAGGCAACTTTCCCGGCAAGTAAATTCCGACAGCATGCAACTTTCCCGGCGAGTAAATTCCAACAACGTGCAACTTTCCCGGTGAGTAAATTTCGACAACGTGCAACTTTCCCCATTACTAAACTCCGGCATCATGCAACTTTCCTGGTGTCTGACAACATTCCGGGACTGACTGCCCGAGCTGCCTTCTCCACGTAAATAGCCTATTGGCTAATTATTACGCCGAAGGCGTTTGTATAAGTGAGATGACGCCTCCTGAATTTGACAAATAGCAGAGAGCTCATCGGCACAGATCAGTTTGATCGTTGATGTACAGTGTTGGCTCCGCCGTCCACGTGCCTTGGTGAACAGTATACACTGTAGACAATCAATGCATTTTAAACACTGTAGACGTCAATGCATTTTAAATAAGAGGACGTCATGAGCACAAATTCGATGGTTGCTGGGCTCCAGGAGGGATGGATGGCTTTTATCAGAGCTACGTCGCCGCTGTCATGGGGACAAGCCATCGACGTCCCCAAACTTGAGGAGTAGTGTATTTCTCCCACGTGTGTTGCCAGAATGTTTATATCGGCTTTGAGGATGTGTTCATATGTTGAATTCACCCCTTGATGAAAACGCAGCCGTTAGTTACATTGCCTAGCAGGTCAGCACAGTCAATCCTGGGATGTCCATGGTAGTCGTAGCGCTATCTAGCATACTGTTGATGTAACTTTTGATTTCTTCTCCAACTGTAAAACTCACGCTAACTAGCATATTGTATGGTTTGGTGGACTGCTACTGCCCCATAAAGCTAACCGTTTGCAACAATCAAACCTGCAACGCCTACTTCTGTTACTACAATCCCTTCTCTTCTGAGCTCGATTCCCATAGCAACAGGTCACACACCACGATTTCACCTTTCACCAGGCCGAGGCTGGTAGGAAGGCAATGCATTGAACTGGTGTCGATGTATACATTGAACTGGTGTCAGTGTATACATATACCAAAGGAAAAGGCCCATGCAATTTTGCATCTACTCCACTGAAGGTAAACGCAGAGATGCCGCGGTATATGTTTTGGTTGCCCAATATTATAGAAGTGGGGAAATCTATGTCAAGACTGTTCGCACCCACCGTTCTTATCCACGGCGCTGCGTTACTCAGCATGGACAAAGGAGGTCCGGTGTTGCCTGCCGCGGCAGAAACAAAAACACCCTTCTCTATGGCCCCAAATGCTGCTATGGCTATGGGAGCCACGTGATTTTAACGATCTTCCTAAGTTTCTAGATCAGAAGATGATTAACGTGTCCTTTCGAAGTGTCTCTGGTTCAAAAATATACTTCATATTTACACTAAATCTGAAAATACGAACTGCCAATTAAATGAAGTGAAAGATTTTACGGGACCAAAAGCTGAGACTTTAAGATGAATCCAAACTCTTTTCAATATCAGATCTTCCACTGCGAATCTTGACAGTATGTTAGTTTTGCACAAGGGTAATTGCGAACCTCTTGTTAGTTTAGTACGAGTTGGTGCAAGTGTGTTTTGTGGGCACCTCAAGATCAATACAACGCGTATGCTATCTACGGTGCTTATGGTGTCAACCCAAACACAATCTTCCCTAGGATTTTGAAGACTGGTGGTCAAGCAATTACTTTCCCTCATACGCTAACCTTACAAGTTCCCACAATTTTTACGCCAAAGGCATTACACCTATTGGATTCGAGGTTGCTTAGCAGTCCAACCCCTCCCCTCTCTATAGATCTATATGGGTCCTCTAGATCTATGGGGTGGGCGGGCGGCTTTATAGGGTTTAGTTTCTAGGGATGTTGACAATATGTACTATGTACATCAGAAGTTTGTAGCCCCCCGCACATGAGTAAAAATAGGAAGAAATGCGCTGAGGGTGCCCCGATAACAAACGTGCGTAATTCAAACAATATTTGCTACTACGGAGGATGCTAGAAAAGTCGAGGATGGGCACCGAAAAATCTCTCGAAACTTACAATATTATATTTGATAAAACGTTTCAACCTTATACAAACTTCCACATGTTTTTTATATTTATTTTTTCTTTATAATATTTAAAAACGAGGAGACTCTAAACAGGGCACTACAATTACATGTGCGCGAAACCATGGTTTTATCCCTTTCACATCACCATCGGGTGCCCTTCCATGAATGTGCATTTTTGCTCATGTGCGGGGGCTATGAGTGTGTTCAGCCATCAAAAATGCACATAAACAAAAATTATGAAATGCCTCTATGCCATTTCATGGTCCCAGACTCTTGGATCACAACATTTTTGGAAGATGCCTTTAGAAGGCATTATTATTTCTCCTTGCATGTGTATCTGCAACTTATCCAATAGTTCATGGCAGCGGTTAAATTTGACGTCTACTTAATTGTTTGCTTGACAAATTTTGGTTGACGATAATTTTCTTGTTCTTTCATTCAAAAATACAAAATAATGTTATTTATACCTTATTAATAAAATATATAAAAGATTATTATGTATTTATTCAACCATCTTTAATATGTACTAATATAATTCACATATAATTCTATATAAAAATGACGGTCATATTTTAAATATGCAAGTCACATTTGAAAGTTATTAAAAACATATGCAAGTATTTTATTGCTAAAATCACAAAAAATGTCTAAACATCCATCAAATTTAACCCCTGGTTCGTGGAGTTACAAGGATAGACAACATTAATTTTTTCCACAACCGTAAGAATATGGTTTTTATTCTTAACTGGCATATCCATTAAATCATAGCTCAAATAATAATGACAACTTCTATCGATCAAATAATATAGATTTAAGATTCTTTTACGTCGATGAAAAATTGAAATGACAGATGGTTTTATCATAAATTATTCTCGATTGGGTTGAGATAACTTGGAATTGGATGTAAATATGTTCATTTGACTCAAATATTTGGAGGGATTTGATGGGGCTAAGTGGTCAATAAACCATTTAATGATGTCTCAATTAACTACAAAAAGTCTCTTTTGCCCATTCGAGTGAAACGACCTCATGTCGGCATGTTGCCGACCTTGATAAAAGTGAACATTTGGTTATAATGTTTTTTTATGAGTAGTGCACTCATTTGGGCACTAGATTACATAGATTTTTGACATCTCTGCTCATGCTTCGGAGGAAGCATATGCTCATGGTTATAATGTTTTTGACATATCATATATATGTGCAATGAATACACTTGGTGTATGTTACACATTCTTATGCCAAAGACATTGCTCTTATTGGATTCGGGGTTGTTTAGTTTGACAATGGTTAGAGAGTGGAATCACTAGGATCTAATTTGTAAAGATGTTGACAATCTGGCTCAATCTTGACCATCTGCATATGTCATCTAGGTACAAATCGCTTATGTTGATGTGTCTCTAAACCACTTACGTTGATGTGTCTCCAGTTTGGTTGCGTTTATCCGAGGTAACTCGAACTACATCGTTGGTATTTAATCCCTCCCATGGTTCCCAACACTCAATCGCTACTGACCAATAAGCAGAAACACAGATTTGATGGGTGCGATAATTACGATCTATTTTTTAAAAAGGTAAAAAGTTGGTTGTCATCAAATTGGGAGGAATATCGAAAAGTCAAAATAATCCAAAATACGACCTTGCACTTATTACACACTTTTGCAAGATCATACGGTTTTATATATTATAGGGAGCTTTTGTAGAAGCATTATGTATCATCTAAGCGTGGTCGAGCTGATCAAAAAATCCAACATTAAACAAGATAAACATCGTAAAGATAATGTTTGTTAGATAGCTTGACCGACACGTGTAGAAGACATGGCATGCCACAACCAGGAACTATCCCACAATCCACTTGTGGATGTTTGCATTATCAAGGTCTTTAGGTAACCATTGTGAGATGTCATCAAGATGCCAAGAATATTTTGCACCCCCATTAAAGTGTAGCATCTAGTCACATGGAACCTATCATATTTTCACCATTTTTTATTTTGGCCCATTTAAGTGTGTGCCAAAATAAGGACATGGTGCGCATAGAAAAAAAATTCCCTTTTTTTCCAATGCCTCAAACATTAAATACACTAAAAAGCATTTCCAAATATATGTCTCGAAGAATCGTGCATGTCCAACATCAGGTAAATGAGAGGTCGAAGTGTTGTGCTAGTGGTCATTGATGGACATCATCATTAGGACTACTAACAGAGGAAACACTACTCACTACCTTTAGCACTACAAAGAAACTCAAATAGGAAATGTGCATGAAATCGTTGACATAAGGAAAGATAAACATAGAGTTTTTGTATCTAATATATTTAAATTTTGGGATTCAAACATGTACAAGTTTACCTTGGAAGTATTCAAGGACCACTTGTGTTCCCTTTTGCCTTCTTATGATTGACACAAATGACACATGTTTTATATATTATCGAAGTCGCAACAAAATGAAAAATGATTTTTGCATAGGTTCAACCAATATTTTTCACTCCTACACTTCTCCCTCAATTTCCTTCTTTATCACCCTCTTCCTCCTCCCATGTTTATATCCCTCAAATTTAACTTCTACGCATCCCCTTCGGCATTTCCATCACACATTTCACATGCGATTGCTAGTTTACGTTATAATTAAGTTTATAGTATTTAGTTTTATAGTTATAATATATAGTCATTAATATATACTAAATTATTTAGGTAATATTTTATTTCATTGTATTTTGTTTGTTAAATTCATTTCGTGTATATATATTTTTACTTTATATTATGTTTTTATAATTTTAACTTTAGTATATATTACAAACAAAATTTGTTTGTAACCTATAACAACTTTTAAATTAATAAACTATAAAAAAAAAAAAAAACTTAAAAAATTAAATTTAGGTTATTTGTAATTTTATGTTATATGGTTTATGTTGTCAAGTTAATAGTTTATTTTTACAGAGTGTATTTTTTAACAAATACTTTTAATTTTATACATATTATTTATTTGTAATATATATTAATTTTCGATTTAATAAGATGAAATTAATAAATTATAAACAATTAGATAACTTTTAAAAAAATAAATTATAAAAATTATATAAATTTAAAAAATAAATAAATTATAATTTATTTGTAATTTTATTTTATATGGTTTATTTAGTCAAGCAAGAGTATTGAATCCCTATGGTTTGGAATGAGTGTATTGAACCCAAATGAAGAGTATAAAACCAATTTAACACGGTTTTTAGACCGACGCAAAAAGCTTATCCTATAATGTATCATTATTGGCATAGTCCATATATGAAGCCATAGAGGCATGAAAATGATGTTGGCGGTTGGTCTTGCTTTGTCATATAAGGACTTGAGTGAAGAAAACCAGTGGTAATGGATAATTAAGGACCTAAGTAGCTAATCGATTATTAACCGTATAAAGATTTTAGTGACATCTGTTTTGCTTTGCATAAGAAGAACTATATGGGATTGCATATTTTGGAGGAGTTGAACACATAGATTAGGAATCGGATTCAAGACCACTTGCGAAGTGCTTGGTCTCGTAGTGTAGGCCATGTGTTGTGTAAGGATATGTATGGTAAACTGGGAGCCATATGAGATGCCCCCACGGTAGGCACATTAGATGTGGATAATGCTTGGTTAGACATGAGTGCTAGCTCTTGAAGAGGAAGTAGAACCTATAGAAGGTGGATTTGTATCGCTTGAAGGTTCAATGAGTGTCTCTAAGTGTTTTTGTATTCTAGCAACTTGAAATAATTAAGAGAATTGACAAAATCAGTTGCCTAACCCCATCCATTAAATATGCATCAACTTTGAGAGCTATGGAAGTAGCATCATTAATATCGGTCTATGTAACAATATGAAATACAGGCAAATTAGGGTTTTGAGAAAAACCCAAAGAAAAACTATAATGTTGATAATCAGATTTAAAATCTAAAATTCTAGGGGGAGGAACGAAGCCGTAGGTTGGTATGCAATTGGTAGATAAAATTGGTTCACTAGAATGTATTATCAAAACTAGAGTAAATCTTATTAAGATATTACAATATGAGTAAAGATAATTCCAAAACAATAAATATATAAATCACGAGGTCTAGAATTATGTAAGGGTAATATTTTCACTTAACACAACTCGAGAAAGTGAATAACAAAAATTAGGGTTATGGTTTAGAACATATTCACTCCGAGCAGGCTCAGATTGTGCGACAGTGATGCGGAACTAGATGAGAAGGTTGTGCAAGGTGTTGTAAATTTGGTTGTGAAGTGTGGGAACTTGAAATTGGGTGTAGGTCAAGTTTGCCCAATGAACAAGTCCTATTTGTTGATGATTGTGTCCTCTGTTATAGTGATCTGGAGCCTCCCTCGGCACTAATTTCACTTGTGTCTTTGGATGTGTCCTCTGTGCTAGATCTCTACGTTGAATCTTTTGTACCTATATGCGACTTTTTTGTCTTCAAGCCCCCACTCTGCTTTGACCTCAAAAGGTGTTAGTGTAATTTGAGTTGGACTAACCTCGCTATACACCCATTGACATGATGGGCGCTATACTACGTATTAATATGCCAAAGTAGGATCAAGCCACATGTAGTTCTCAAGTCCTATGGTGGTGTGAAGGTTAGAAAATGCAATTAAAGATGGAGTCCTAATTCAACCCTTAACAATTGACAATGATTCTTTGGTTTGTATTTAGTGGACAAATGTGATCTAGGGCAACAATGATAGATGTGTTTTTTGAATAGCTTTGTTGTAATGTGCTCTAAGTGAGAAGATGCTTCAATACTTGGTTCAGTGCCCTCCATAGAGGTGCTTTTGATATGGGATTCGAGATGCCTCTAAATGGTAACAATGCATGTGTTTATATAGGTGATTGATTCAAAATATTTCCCACTCAATTGACCCTTAGCCAACTAAGGTAGCTTGTGCATTTGAAAAGATGACCATTGCAAGTGTAAGCGATATGTTTGTCGACCATGGGACATATTCGCCGGGCTGAATCTGTCACGGGCCTTTGAAATCATCTAGGCTTAAGCTTGAATCAGATTTGAGACGTGAGATGGATTGTAGTGTTTGAAGATGTGTTACGTTAAGGTGCACTGATTCTTGAGGTGCCAAGCTAAAGAGCAAGACATGACCTAGTGGACTTAGATTGTTCGATAGACCGAATGCTAAAGTGTAGTCAATGAATATGTCTAAATAGGATAATGCTGGGATAAATGTCGAAGTATTATTGCCAAGTGCCACAAGACCAAATTTTAGGTACTACAACTTGTTCACTACTCTCTCATTTGTTGGGTCCCATGTTGTGATCTTCCCCGCCTATAAAAATGCCGTAATTAAATTTTGAAAGAGCAAGTCAAAAATCAACTCTCGTGGTCTTCGAGACTTCATTGTAATACATGTCCTCCCAACCACCCTACAATTCCAAAAATCCATATAAACAGAAATTGTTTGACTTTTGAGTTGTTTACATCTATTACATGTGGGCATGAAGCTTGTTGGACATTTCACTGCGAGACACTCATTACACATTGTAATGTGTGTAACAAAGTTTTGATATGTTCAAAAATTCAATTTTCTAGCTCAAGTATTGCAAAATTGGACATATTGGAATTCTTATACATATATTACAAATGAACCAGAGTCAAAAGCCCAATAACTTTGATTCTCGGGATTATTGGAGCTTCTTTATATGTGTTACATACCCAATAATTATATAAGTACTTAGTCACGTGATATCTTCCATACCTCGATTCTCCAATTTGAAAGGAACTAATCAAGATTTTGAAGCTTGACCAATCACTCCAAAATGTCCATCCCACATTCCAAGGTAACTTGTGTAGATGAAATTCCAAAGTAAAAATTTCAAAAATATATTAAAAATCAAATGAAATTTGTGTAGATGTCCTTTTTAGGCCTATTTTGAATTGTTGGAAAGCAATTTCATCGAGCAATTCTATGATGGGTAGTAATTACTTTGTGAAGGCTAGTTTTGCAGGATCGTTTTCAAAATAAATTTCTTCATAGGTGGTTAAAATTTCAAGATAGCAGATCTGGTCGACAATACATGTTCATTTCCTATATGATTGGTATAAGCAAGTTGGTTGTCAGACGGATTGGGGTAGATGTGTGGTAATGACACATGTCATTCACATGTATTTGAAAGTTGAAAAGCATGCACCGATATGCAAATCTAGAGACATATAGTCCAAGTTCCAAGACAAAGCCATTTTGAACCCCACTTGAAAAATGAGAATAAGGCCTTTGATTGGGTCTTTTTGGGGAAACTAAAAGCCATTCTACAATTAAGGACATGATTTTATCTCATGAAAATATAAAGACACATGGTTGTCTTCTACAACATTGACAATTTTGTAGATGGATCCACTTTGCTGGGCTCTTATTTTGGTCGAAAATGTCTTCTGTGGGATTTGGTTTCAAATGTGAATATGGAACATATGACGTATCAAATATCATACATTATCTAGGGATGTGACTAATTGATCATTATGTGTATTTCTAGGACTATATTGCCCAACGAATAAGGCTTGGAAAGCCCATTCCATGCTTTATTTGTCATTTCAAGGATGTCAAATGCGTCATGAAATGTCTTGTTGTTCCATCATGTAATTTTAATCGGGAGTGCATAGGCGTGTCAAAAGGACTTGTGGCCTTTATGTTTTGTGTGTCCATGCCAACTAACAATAAATTTTGCACCAATGGGTGCAAAAGGTATTAAAGTCATTAAATATGCCAAAATCATGTAATGGTCTTTTGAAATCGCTCAAATGTAAAGTTGTGAAAGTGAGCTAAGTGTGCTTGAGCCAAATAGATGTTAAAGGTTAGTTTAGGGTTGGAGGTGGTTATCCAACTACCTTGTAAATGCTAGTTGGTATAAAAGAGCTTCAACTTTAAGTGTTGTATAGTATTTTGAAGTTATGTTAATGGAATGAGATTTTAGTGTGTGGGAAGCAAATATTTCTCAATGATTAATGTTATATTGCCTTTATTTGCATATTTTCTTTGTTGTATGGAAATGAGGACTAATAACGTTTTAAAGCCATTTTTCAATGTATGTAATATATTCATGTTTTTTCCAAACTGTTTGTTGTAAGATTTGAATCAATTATTTTATGCCATCTCGCATACAAGAAAAGATTTGGGAGAAGACTTTGAGCTTCCTAGAGACCTCTTTTGTTCCCATCACATACACTATTTGACATTGCCATTTGCGTGTGGAAGGAGAAATCCTCTTCACTTTTTGCTCGTCATGAGAAATTCAAGCGGTCTTTCGTGTTTAGCACACTTGTGGTTTCTCCCCTTTTCTTTCCCGTTTATGTTTTGTTCCTTTTTTTCTTTTTTGTTTAAGTCACGGAAATCATCCATTTCATTGTGATATTCCCACATCGATTGCACTTGATGCCACCTTTGTATGTTGGGCTATCGACAAAATAATTGAAGGAATTCTAGTGATGTAAATTTGTGGTAAAGCACCTATGATTGAACTTCAATTGTATGGTGTTGGATGTGGCCCACCTAATTAAGACTTAACTACTAGTCTATGCAGTAATATAATTATGTAAAAATTACATCATTACATATGCATGTTGTTGCAATCCTTTGCATTTTCCGTAATTACCTTAGTCTTGGGCTTAGGGGACAAGGTTTTGGGACAACAAAAATTTCCCAGATTTTGGGGTGAGTTCTTAAAATAATATATAAAATTAATTTATGAAAATTTTAACTTTATTCTATGGAAATTTAGGGTTTTAAATTGTATTGATTGTTTTTAGGGTACTTCCAAGATTAAACTTCATTGTTTTTGGTAAAAATAACAATTTTTAAAAAAGTAAAACCATCAAACAAATATATATATATATATATATATATATATATATATATATATACATATATTTGGAGGCGTTCCCTCTAAGTCCCTAAAATGTTTGGGATGTTGGAGATGTCATCAAAATCTAGTCCTGCATAACGCAAACTTTTTCACAATCTTTGTAAAGGCACCAACAACATAAGATTGATACTTTGGACGATTATACTAGAACAATATTCAAGTTCTCATTGATTATCAATAAATGTTAGAAGGTATTATTTTATGGATAATACAAGTTAGGGATTTATAGGGTTCTTGCATTTCCAACATTCACAACTTAGTAACTAATCGAGGTAGTTGATACCCTAAAACAACTCTTTTATATAACATGATGTAATCTTTTATTGTTCCTTACAATTTCGGGTGTACTCTCTAGCCATTTCTCTATTTCCCTGAAAGATCCCAAACCCCTTTTCCCTGAATATTTTTTTTTTTTTTTTAATATATTGCTCGGATCTAAACTGATAATGTCAAAAGAAACCATAGAACACCATACTCAAACTGCATAGATAAATTAAATAAAACAAACCCCGCAAACCGGGTGAATATAGAAAAGGCGCCTAGGGTTTAAACTGGCAGATTTCTTCATAAACAATTCAGCCGTGTATTGAATAATGATTTTTGATGTTAAATATTTACGGCAAACAATTATAAATCTGCAGATAGTTTGATAACAAAAGATTGTCCAAAACCCAGCCGTAAATGATTCAAACCAAATCGATTTGATATATAATTGATGTTGAAAGGTACAATAATTATCTAGCATGAAAAATACCTCAGATACTGCATAAAACAACTGTAGAATAAGTCGCCCCACTCTAGAAGAAGTCTGAATGCCCACTGCTGCAATTTATTTCTCTTTGAACTGCTGAAATGATAAAAACCTGTGATTACAATGAAGATCCCTGAATAGGAACTCCTCTCACTGCTCCTGGGGTTTCCGTCCACAAGAGGAATAATCCAGAGGGTTTCCGTCCACAAGAGGAATAATCCAGAGGGTTTCCGTCCTTGGATTTTGTCTGCAAAAGCTCAGAGCTAACTGTTGGGAAGAAGAATAATAATAATCTGCATAGTGCCGGCACAAGTCGCACTTTTCCCTTATAGCCAAAAAACCCTTCCAAAATGCAAGTCGCACTTTTTCCAAAGGAGCATAATTAATTTATTCCCTCTCCAAGCAAGTCGCATTTTTTGGCTTATTTAATTTCTCCCCAAAGCAAGTCACACTTTTTGCCTAGGAAAGCACATTAAATAATTTATTAATTTATTTACATGTACTTTCCTAAGTCAATCACTTAAAAAGTCTATTAATTCATTATATGGGCTTTAGTGGTACTTTATTTTATTTTTAGCACAATATAATAAAATTAATAAACCGAAGTCACCCTTGAAATCACCCTTTGGCCGTCGGGTAGACAAAAAGGGCCAAAGGTCTTCGATCAAACTATTCGAGAAAGAGGGACATTACATTCCCCCATTCCCCTTGCCGATCATGCTCTTCTCTCTTTATCCCTCCGTGTTGACATTCCCCCTCCTGTCACCGTTCCCCTTCATGGCCTCCCTTCGCACCACCTTTCAGTTTGACAAAGGGGATCCAAACACCTTTTCCTCCCACATTCGGCAACTTCTCCCATCTCGAGTCCCAGTTCTTTTCTTTGGATAGTGTCGTTGCCAAGTATGCCTACTTGTCTTCCATCATTCGGGAAGCTGCCCTCATGTCCTTCCCTAGCTCCACTTGGTCTTCCTCTCGCTCCCCACCAACAAAAAGGTTGCCCTATGAACAAGTGGTATGATGATGAGTGCAAATCTCTACACCACCAATTACGACACGCTTTTACCAGGCCCATCCCTCATATCCCACCTTGAAAACCTCCTACCGTTGCCTCCTTCGCCGTAAAAAATGCCTCTATATTTCCCAACGTAGACGGACTTTATGTGCGTCTCTCCGACGCTCTCCTAAACATTTTTGGCGTACCATTTTCCCTCGCCATTCTCCTCTTCCCTCAGAGCTTAGCCCCAGATCCATGTTCTCTCACACTTCCAATCTTTATGATATTCCTAGACAACCGCATATCCAGGTTGATAATCCACCATCTTCCTGCCACTTATTCACATACAGAAATATCAAAGAGGCAGTTAGAGTGATGAATAGTAGCATGGCAGCGGATGAAAAAGGGTTTTAGCAAAATTCTTCAAGTATGGTATTGGGGTACTTGGTAGCTTTTTGACCAACCTCTTCAACCACGTTGTAGCTATGGTTTTCCGCCAACTTGGTCGCATCATACCATCCACCCGATCCACAAATTGGGCCTCAACTCGGATCCCAACAACTACAAGACAATTATGGTGGGTCATACATTCTCCAAACTTTATGCTATAGTCCTCCATATGCAACTTTCCGAGGAGTTGGAACATAGACAACTCAGAGCTAAGGGGGCAAGCAGGTTTTCGTCCTGATCACCAAACTATTGATCATATCTTTACTCTCCGGGCTATCATTGAGGAGGCACGCCATCGCTCGTCAAAAGTCTATTGTTGCTTTGTAGACTTTTGAAAAGCTTTCGACTCGGTTCCACATGTGGCACTTTTTCAGAGACTCAGAAATATTGGCATTTCGAGACCCTTCTCACTGCCATCATGCATTTGTACAAGACTGTTTTGGGTCGCCTTCGCACAACTCATGGGGAGTTAGATTTCATCAGAGTACCATTGGGGTCAAACAGGGGTGTCCCCTGTCCCCAACTCTTTTTGGGATATACATTGATGAGCTTGAGTCCTTTCTCCATGAGCATATTCAGGACAATGATGGGTGCCTTCTTCACTAGGTTTTGATATCCATCCTTTTGTTTGTTGATGATGTGGTCCTCTTGGCATCCTCTCCGGAGGGTCTGCAGAGATAGTTGGACGCCTTAGCCTTGTTTTGTGATCTTCGACAGTTGACGGTTAACCTGGGTAAAACCAAGGTTATGGTCTTCAATGGTTGAAGACCTCACACCTCCACTTCTTTTTCAGGGGTGAGGAGATCGAGATCACCAACACATACCTACTTGGGTGTTCAGTTCTCTTGGTCCCGCGTTTTAGTTTGAGACAAGCCCTCCAACTCGTGTCAATAAGGGTTATGGATCCTTAGCCCTCCTCGAGAGACAATGCTTTCACCACCACTTCTAGGAAATCTCTTCCAAAATCCCGCATGGACTCCCTCATTAGACCCTTTGTCCTTTACGATTTTGTTGTTTGGGGCCCTCCTTACTGGAGACTGATTGGGCTTCTGTCGAGAGAGTCTAGACACTTCTCCTTCACCGTTTTATCAGGTGCAAGCAAACTATCCCTCAGCACATTATTTTGGCTGAGTTTGGAGCCCATCCTTTCAAATTGGAGACCATGTTTGACCTGATCTCTTTCCTACATCGCATCCGTGGCTTCGCTGACTCCGTTGAGGGGTGAGATAGGTACCCGTTCTTGGCGTATTGCTCATCAAAGACTATTGCTCTTTTCGATTCCCCTCGCCGTGGTCGCAGTTGGTATGCTTGAGGTTTCGACCTCTTGGGGACAATGGGTATTCAGATGGATCATCTTCCTCCTTTTCGGTATTCCTTGGATGCTCCGGGCCACCTTCTACCTACAGACAAGTGATGAACATGATCATCAAAGAGGATATTTACAGGTAGTTCATCCACACCACTTGGGTGAACCCTCATGGGGGTTACGCCCTAAAATGGCCTTTTATGTTGAGCACTTTTTGGAGTTGAGTGACAGTCTCATTATCCGTCCTCAGTATACTTTACGTCACTGGATGCATGCCCTTCGCATCCCCCTTGGTCAACTCAGAGTTTTCTCACAGACTTCGGTGTGAGACGGATCACCACCTTGATCGTTCGGATAGGATTTGTCAGCTGTGTAGTCTCCAGGAGATTGAGATGGAGACATACTTCTTCCGCTGCCCCATTTACTATGAGATCAGAGGGAGGTTTTACTACCTCTTTAGGAGGGCACAAGCTCTTTCTGACTTCTTCAGGTATGAGGATCAGAAGTGCCTAGCTTTATACTTATAGGAGGCTCGAGGCTTCGTGAGCACACTCTTCAGCCACATTCTAGACCAGATTCTTCCCGGCGGATCACTTCCTTCTTCACAGTGCTACCTTCAGTGAGAGGCACTAAGTGCCAAGGTGAGGCCACCTCCGCTTCTTACTCTAGATTTGTTTGACCCAGAGAAACCATCCATAGTTCTCTCGAGCCATCTTAGACAAGCCCACACCAGGCCATACACCAGGAGACAGACTCAATCTACTAGGCCTTTGAGATATAGTAGGGTGTTCAAACAACAACATTGTAGGCGTCCTCTACACTCTACCGCCTCTTCGTCGATCGTCATTCCATCCAGAGTTTCTTCCAGTCAGCCTCGGATGTTAGGAGAGTTGGATCTACCATTCTCGATAGACTTTCCTCATTGCTTCTCCTTGGCCGTCTCCCCTTCCCTCTTCTTGTTTGCATTTCCACCCCGTTTTTGGGTTCATGGGTTTGCTCTTTCCGGTTCTGCCAGCTTCTCTGGCTTTGTACTCTTCTTTCTCGGGTACCTTTTGGTTCTCCCACTTTGTATTTGCTCACGGTGTTTTTCTGCAGTCCCTTTGACCTACTTTGTGGTCATTCGTTGGACATTAATATTTATCTTTATCTTATCTTATCTAAATGTTCTTGATAATCTTTCCCTCATTCGCAATACCCTCTACTCGAACCTTGGCTTGACCTAGCATACTAACAAGGAGGTATCCACAACCAACACATTGAGTTTGCTTTTGGATTAGAGAGCTTCCTTCTCAATATCATATTTAATAGGAGGTTACCACATATACAATGACGGCTGACTACGTTGTTGTAGAGGACTTGCATTTACTTGTAAAGCGTCCTCTCACAAGTTGTAAGCTTTGTAGTGAAGGATTTTAGAATACCTATGGGTTACAAGTACTTGATGAAGTGTAATGTAATGTATTTGGGAAGGTGCAAGAAATTCTCTTCATCCAATTCCGACGCAAATAATAAAGCTATTTTTTAAGGCCTAGAAAGTAATGGAATGTGGATCTCTAGATTGTAGATTGAATATTTTCGCGACAATCTTGATTTGTTTGTAGTGGTTAACCCTTTGTTTGTAGAATTTAATGTTCAAGGCTATTCAATTGTTGGATATCAAATGTATGACCATTAATGAGGTATATTTGGATAAACTTGTCATATTTTGTATTCCCTATGATTGTTTTGGTAATTGGATGTTATGGGGTTGTCTCACGTATAGCTACCCTTACCTTTTTTTTCTTTTCCTTTCTACTAGTCCTAAGCGGACTTTTGGACTTGTACATTTTGTCCAATGTGCGAATCCCAAGGATGGTGTTTGATGCTATGCAATGGTTCATTTTTGTCAGTTTCTAACCCACCTCTTCACCATGAGGAATAACCTAGAGTTTCAAGTGGATCATTCAAACTCAAGCGATTGAGTATTTATAATAATTAGAAATGGGTCATTTGGAATGACTCAAATATTAAATATTCCATGAAATTTATCTTGAATAATAGATATGATAATGTTGGAGTGCAAAAACCTCATGTGCCTAAAAATGGAGTAACTAGGGAACTCTAAAATGGGATATTTCACTATGTAGAAAATATGTTGAAGGTTTTTACATAGGGTAGCAAATTAAGCAGGTTCAAATGTGGGGAAACATCTAAAGTCGGGCATGTTTGAGCCTTATAAGTACCGTGATGGGTGATTTTATAGGAAGTCTCAATTGTCGATTTCAAGTCTCATTCGCGGCGATTAATGCTATTTGATGGCTCATTTCCTTAGTGCCAAGTGGACAATTTAATCCCCCGAGAAGGGTTATTGGTATTCACCTCTCATGAGCGATGGGTCATTGTGAACGATTGAGTATTATGTCTTGTATGCAGTTGAACTGAAAAATGGATATGATTCAATTGTAGACACCTCATATACTTGAAAACATAATTTTATTTTTAAAAGGACATGGGAATGGGTATTGATAAGAGTGGTGCTATAGCTAAAATTCTCATAATAACTCCATAGCATGTGATGACATTGAGTAGTCTCATGTTTCAACTTCAACCCACAACATTGAGATTTGCATTGTCTTGCTCTACTCTAGTCACTTATGATTTTTTTTTGGTTTTTAATATTTATGGATTTGATCTTGACCTATCTTTGATTTGACTCTATTGTGTTCCTAAGCACAACATATTTTGTTATGTAATATAAATGAGCTATTTTGTTATAAAAGTCCATATTTTGTCGGAAGATGTTTTAGTGGTGATATGTAGTGGTGCTAAGTAGATAGCTATGTAGGTTGCTTGTTTGAGAAACTACTTGTCATAAATAAGGGCTTTACCCTCTCTATGCAATCAATCTATTTTCATATCAATACAATCTTATGTGTTATCACATCTCTTAAGAGGAAGAGTATTTTCTCAACTAGTTCTTTCACTTGTGTGTGTAGTGCAAATATTGGGTGTGCAGATACTCCTATGTTTATATCTTTTGTATAATCATGTCTCTTAAGTTCGACGTACACTATAAGTGGTACTAGAGTTGGGTTTTAATCTATGGGTTAGACAACTAACAGTCTATAGCAAAGGGCATAACTCTCTAGTGGAGTGTTAAATTGAGACAAATTTTTGGGTTGGAAACAAGACTTGGAGGCATTTCCAACAAGTACATAATTGTCAATTTCAGAGATATTGATGGAGATATAGCCAAGGTGCTGTTTTGGAATCATCTGGAAAAATTGCAATTATAGCCTGATTTCAGCGGATTATGACTCTAATTTCAGGTGTTCGATTGAGGTGCTGTTTTTATTTGGAAGTATATTTATTAAGCTTTCAATTGAGTGATTTTTTCTGTTTTTTTAGAAAGTATTAATGGAGAACGAGTCTTTATAAGTTGGCCTTTGTTTTTAGCTTCAAAATTCTTAGAAAGAAAAGGGGCCAATCTCCAATGTGTCAAGGATCCAAAGGAGTCAATCCCAATATGTGATTAGGGTAGAGGTAGAGGACGCCCTAATGAAGCTAAAAGAAGAGCTGTTGTAAACCATAGGGAAAATGTTGTGGACTAGAAAGAGAATTCTCCGCTAGATCAGTTTGAAGAATAGGAATCATTAGTTGTATGGGATTACATCCCTATGAAGATGGAGCAACATTAGTATAAAATGAAAATCCACATGAAGAATATGAACTGCACGTAGTATGAGATGGAGATCCCTATGAATATGAGGAACCACCACATGTGGTATGGGTTGAAGACCTTCATGAAGAAGAGAAAGTATTTAAAGAGACATTTAAGCTGGATTTTTCCCATTACATATTTATGTTGATGATGCTTAAAGTCATATGTTGAAGATGGTTTATGATGTCTTGGTTGAGTCATACATAGATCCATATGATATGTTTGAGCATCTACATCAAAGTATAGTTAATAATTTCATCAAATTCATAAAAATAGACTATTTTCAAAGCTTGTATCCATTGTAGTGGTTTCATCTTATCATCTCCAAGCAAAGGGAAAAGAAGCAAAAGAAGAAGATGCCCCATGAATTTCTATTTGGTACACAAGCTTTGGGGTCAAATTCTAAGGGGGGAGGACATGTTGTGTTTTTAAACACAACACATTTTATTATGTGATGTAAATGATCTATTTTGTCATAAAGCTCATATTTTGTCACATGATGTTTATAGAAGTGGTAGTAAGTAATAGTGTAAGGTAGATAATTAATAGGGGTATGTGACTATCCTTAAATATTTTTATCAAAGAAGCTACTAAAATGTTCATTGGACATAGTGAATGTAGATATGTAAGTTAACCCCTTTTTTTTATAAATAATGGGTTTACCCTCTATATAACCATAATATCAATACAATCTTGTGTTATCTCATCTATTAGAGGAAGAGTATCTTCTCTCACATATAGCTTGCAATTGGCAGTGTAGTCCATGTATAGGGCGTGTAGGTGCCCCTATTTTTATATCTTTTGTGCAGTTGTGCCTCTTAATGTTTTCAAGTGCCCTATAGACTCCTAACCTTCCATCCTTAATTTTTGAGAGATTTGGTCATGTAATTTTTTGTTGCATGGTTTAGATACTCGATGAGTATTTGGCAAGCCTGCGAGTAATTGTTGAAATCATAGTTCAAAAAATCGTAAATCAGGATTAATCGGCAGGCCAAATTTTGAAACGGAAATCGGGAATCGGCAAAAAATCGGCATTAATCGGCAACTTTATCGCTACTTTTAAAAACATTTAAATTCATAAAATATACTTAAATTAAATGTAAAAACAATGTTAAATGATGCGAGAAGTGACTCTATACTTATAGAATGCCATAGGCCCATATGCATATTTTCGATTAAGTTTTGACCAAAAAAGAGAGTACAAAGTTTGCAAACAAAAATGCTCATAGAGTCATGTCACATGTGACTTTTGAAGTATCACTATCAAATATCAATAATATTCTATTTCATTATGCACGCCTAAAATAAGTCTGTTGCACTTGCGGCTGCCTCGTGGAAGTGGAAGGTAAATATTCCTCCTCTGCAACACCAACATTGTCATCTGCAAACATATCATCTGGATCATCACCAACTTCTAATGTCCTTGATGGTATTGCTTCTTCAGTCTCCCTCTCCAAAGCTGTTATCTCCTCTGTAGTAAACATAGGCTCCGCATCATCAGGCTCAACAATCCAGTCATCATATGGATCAATGTCAGCCAAGTCGATTGCATCATAACTTTGTGCCCCCTCCACTTGTCTCACACGAAGACGAAGATTGTATCGCACGAAGACAAGGTCATTGAGGCGTTGTGTTGTCAACTTGTTGCGCTTCTTTGTGTGAACAACTTCGAACATGCTCCAATTACGTTCGCATCCAGAAGCATTGCATGGCTGACATAAAATGCGGATGGCTAGCTTTTGAAGATTTGGTGTTTTTGCACCATAATCTTCCCACCACAAATCTGCAAATAAAACATTTATAATTTTGTAAGTTAACTAAGCTTGAATAAATAAAAGAATTCTAGACTTCTAGTTTCTAGTTCTACGTGTAATGAGACTAAATACAAATGACTCAATTTGTTTTTACTTGGCTGAGAAGTGTTTCTTCTTTTCACACATAGAGCCGAAGAAAAGAGCCTCCCCTCTGCAGTCTTGTAAATTTGCAGCTCATCAACAATTGCATCTCTAATATCTTTGTCAGATACCATCCTCTCTATGCATGTATTAAGGCCATCCATAACCTCCTCATCACCTTAAATGATGGGGAATAGAAAACTTTGGGTTTAGGTAGTACGCCGTTGCATGTATATGTCGATGAAGTGTCTTGTTCCATCTCCGATCAATTATGCGCCAAATGGGTTCATATTTTCGTTGATTGTGCCCATAATATTTAGCTATGGCCTCCTTGGCCACATCCATAGCCTCATACAAATAACCCATTGGGTTTTTCTCCCCATCCACCATCCGTAGAACTTGAACCAAAGGCTCTGACACCTAAAACAAAATAACATATATATTTAAAATCAAAATTAATAAAAAATTATATAACAAATGATAAATAAACAAATATTCAAGTTTAGATTACCTTCATGATTTCTTCCATTTGCTTTGCAAACATATCATCAAAAACAGTCTTCATGACCCTTTCCCCTTCGGTCTTCTTAAAGATAGGAGACAACAACCATCGTGTGCTCACAAACATCTGCTTAAGGATGTTAATGAGGTTGCAATGCTTTGCAATGTAATGAAGTTTGTGGCAAATCGTGTGACCCCTGATCGCACAAGCTCCTTTCCATTGGTGTGCTCTCTCATCAAGTTTAGCACCCAAGTGTGATTGTAGATGAATTTTGTAATATTTCTTGTGTCCTCAACCACATTTTTCACCCATGAGAGTTTTACTATGTCTTCCAATAAGAGATCCAAACAATGAGTGCACAAGGGGTCCAAAAAGTGCAGGTGCCTTTCCTCGAGAAGTCTCCCTGCTGCTACATATGCCGCCGCATTGTCAGTCACAACTTGGACGACATTCTCCACACCCACCTCTTTCACCACCTCATCTAACATATCACACAAAGTGATTGCAGTTTTCACTTGGTGGGAGGCATCAATTGATTTCAGGAAGACCAACTGCCCACTTGATGCCACTAGGAAGTTAATCAATGTGCGGTTTTTCCCATCTGTCCACCCATCAGACAAAATGGTGCATCCTTTTTTTATCCACACCTTTTTTTGCTCTTCTACAAGAGTTTTGGTATGTGTGACGGAATCCTCCAACAATGGGCCACTCAAATCATGGGGAGTAGGAGCTTTGAACCCCTTCCCAACAACAGTCAATGCAGTGACCAAATTCTCCCAATATGGACTTTTTGCCACATTGAAAGGAATGTTGTAGTAGTAAAAGTTTGCCGCAACTATTCTTGCTTCATTGTGCATTTCTTTATTCCAAGCGGTACCTTCGAGTGAAGGTTGTGAACCAAGAGTACTTGAGGAACAAAAAACATCGTTGAACTACTATCAGTGGATGAACCCCGTCCCAGTGTTTGACCTCGTGGAGTTGCGGCATTAGAAGATGCCCCAATGTTAAAACTTTCCTTCGCTTCCCTCTATTTGTTAGGGTGTAAGTGCATCAACTTTCCTCTTTTTTTTTTTTTTTCTCTGCATAAGTTCAGCAAGGTAAGTGTGACAACTCGTTGAGCCTCGGGGTGCTTGATTGCACACCTGTCACTTCATTCCGTGGTATCGTGTAATGTGGAACTTAAGGCGATAAACACCTCCACTCATCTTCATGCCACAATAATTGCATATAACACAAGTGCCCTCTGTGGTTCACAATGCTTCCAAGAGGGGTCATTTGATTTAGGCTTACTACAAGTGAACCAGGAACCGGATCCTAATGCCATTCTACAAAACAAAACAAAAACAATTGTCTTAGATTTACAAGCCTTAGAGAAATTAAATTGTATGACCGTGACGAAATTAAGAATAAAATTGCTATTGCATGAAGAAAAAACTACGAAAAAACTATATTGAAGACGTTAGTAAATTATGAATCGTGATAATTTCATAGATAATATTTTTAAAATCGTTATACAATATTGATTCTTGAATATACTATTATTAATATATAGAATATACAGTATTTATACTTAATAGTTAATAGTATAATACTTAATATTAATATTAATACTTATAGTATTTATTAAAATTTAATATTAATATTATAGTATACAGTGCACTATACACTGTACAATATACAGTATTTAGTAATTTACAATTACACTTACAGTATTTACTATTTATAATATATATTAATATATATTATACAATATTAATATTAATATACTATAGTCTAGACTCTATTATACATTTTGTGCATGTATACTTTGTTTAATGCTAAATCAAATGAAACAAGAACTACCACCTAAAATAGTTCTACAATTTAACTAAAACAAAGCATAAACACCATCATGATAAGAATTAAACAAGGGTTAGATGCTAACATTCATTAATATAAACTTTGAAACTAACAATGCGAAATATCTAAACTCCTCTATTCTCTAATAACAAATAAATGAATGGACTTAAGTAAGCTCCATGGCTATCAAAATAGTTGTCCTTAATGTTCAAAGAACCTATGAATGGGGGCTAATCAAAGTTGGGCTACAAGACCCTTTTGACACCTCTCATATGACCCAAGCACTTTAAGAAAGAGGCTTAACTCTTCAAGATGATGAACTCTCAAAAGGGCAAGGTGCAAGCTCTTAGTCTCTTTGCTATATGCTTTGCATTTGCTCTCTTAGAAAGTTTAGGTGTAAGTAAAAAGGTAGGTGGAGGGCTCTTTATATAGCCCAAAGGATAAAGGATTCAACACATTCTCATGAATGTGGGATAAAGGTAAAACATGATTAGGAATGGATAAGGTTGCTTTATTAAAGGTAATCTTACTTTAGAAGGGTTTAATACATGTTTAGCAAGTCATGGGAGTTGGGGGTATTTTAATTAATCAAAGGTGATTAATTAATAGGTAGGTGTAAGCTTATAGAAGCCAATTAGAGGAATATTAGTGCGATTTAGGCTATTATAAGGGGATTAAATCAATTAAATATTGATTTATTGGTTAAATGGAAGGGAAAACTAATTAATTAATAATAATTAATTAGTCTAGGTAGAATGAGTGATTTATTAACGGAAGGTCGTTAATTAGGTATTTGTTAGATAAGAAACTTAATTAATTAGCTTAGTGTAATTAATTAATGATGATATGAGGGAAAATGAGTGCTTTTGACGATATGTCGTTGATTTGCGAGAAAAGGGATAATTAACACAATTTAAGTATTTAAATTGCTTGGGTGTAATTATAGGTGTCTACATTTGCCCCTCTTTGGGGTGGCGTAAAGTGATGCCATTTCAAAGATAGTAGACAGAAGAAATTTTGAAGGGATAGAAGAAAAATTAGTAGGAGGGAGAGATGCCCCTCGAGTGTCGATGGGGTGATGAAGGAAGCCGATTGAAGATCGAAAAATATGAGTAGAGGCAGAAGAATGGGGACGAGGCGGGATGCCCAGGAGAGGGAGAATTAGGGGTGAAAGGGAAGTTGTGTAAAAGAAATATGGATGAGGGGAGAAGAGCTTAACCTTTAGGCCGCTAATTTGTTTGGAACAAATTTGATGTCATCATATTGCCGTAGGAACTATATCATCGGTCCTTATGAAAAATATAAGCATACGACAAAGGTAGAATGACATGAAAATCCAAACTATGAACAATTGTCCATTACTGAAAGTACCAACTCCATGCAACATACAATAATGCAATGCAATACGAGAAGGAAACAAGCTCATATAACGGGGGAAAATAAGTACGAACACACATATCTAACCCAACAACGGTCAAGACAGATTTGTACAAATATTTTGTTATCAGTCTTGAAGAGATCCACAAGTTCGTGATTGATTTACAAGGGTTAAAAATGATGCCCCAAGTAAGGATACATGTAAGGGAAAATAAAAATGGACACGGGGTCCATGAAAAACATTTGTGCGCAACTTAAAAGCACACTGCAGACAACCAAAAGTGCCCCAGTAGAGCAGACGTAAGCGCAGCTAGCTTTTGTGAATGGTTGTGAATCCAGTGATCCGCGAGTCGTATTAATCGGGGAAGATGTGAGACAAACCAACAGGATATGGAGAAAATACCATGCGCAAGACACAAGTTTCAGCCGTAAGAAGCAAGTTACCATTTTGTAGGGTGTTTTACTTTTTAGGAATTTTTTGAAAAATTTTGCCTTGTTTTTAGATTTTTTTGATATATATATATATATATATTGTTTTTGTTGTTTTCTCGAAACAATTTTCTATTGTTTTTGTGTTTTGTGAAACAATTTTCTATTGTTTTTGTGTTTTCTCAAAACAATGTTCTATTGTTTTTGTGTTTTCTCGAAACAATTTTCTATTGTTTTTGTGTTTTCTGAAACAATTTTCTATTGTTTTTGTGTTTTGTGAAACAATTTTCTATTGTTTTTGTGTTTTGTGAAACAATTTTCTATTGTTTTTGTGTTTTCTCAAAACAATGTTTCTATTGTTTTTGTGTTTTTAACAGTTTTCCAAAGCTATGTGTAGGTAACCAAGAAAGCATGGATGCCCCTAACGTTAGGTGGGGAATATACAAGGGCAGAAGCCATGTGCTTATGAACAAGAAGGTGAAGTCATTGAGTTGCCCCACGTAAGATGAGAAATAACAAAAGACCATGTCCCTTACAGAACCCAATAAGAAGAAGGCAAAGCCGAATCAAGGCTGGACTAGATGGTGTGCACAAGGAAACTCGAAGGTAGAACTAGGTCTAGGACAAAGATAATTATCCTTCTAATACAAAATGCTTGTGAACAACGAATCCTCCCGAGGCGCCGGAAACCGGTTTTCACCCAAGGACTTGTCCAAAGTGCCACAATGCGTGGTTTTCACTAGTGGACGACACTGTTTCTTTTTTCTTTTTCTCGATTTGTTTTTTTTTAATGTTTTTATATTTTTTTTGTGATTTTTATGACTTTCTTGTGCCATGTTTAGGCATAAAACCTTTTAAGATGCATGGAATTCATGGGCTCCGGAGTTCATCACCATTGGGGTGAGCCAACTTGTATGCCCCGTGCCATACTTGCAACTATGACATAGGGTCCTAACCAGTGTGGTTCAAACTTCCCTTTCTTTTCTCGCTCCGCTTTGGTGTTGAAGCCGGTTCTCCTTCATTACTAAATCACCCACCTCAAACCGGCGAGGGATGATTCTCTTGTTGAAGCCGGGAGATTCGTGTTGATATACCTTCAGTGATTAAGAGCGCGAATGCGCCTCTCATCCAGAGCTATAATTCAGCCAATCTTGCCACTCGGTAATCTTCATCTTTATCCAAATAGTCCCTAAGAGAAATTCGCAGGATGGGAGTTCAATCTCTAAAGGGATGATAGATTCTGTCCCGAACACTAGGAATATGGCGTCGCACTAGTAGGAGTGCGAATTGATGTTCGGTAGCCCTAGAGAGGGCCGGGTGGATTTGTAGGTGCAGGATTTCGACCCGCTTTGCTAACCATCTTCTCCATTATCCTTACCAAAGTCTTGTTTTGTGCCTCACTTGTCCATTACCTCGAGGGTAATATGGCGTGGACCATTTCAATCGATTTGGAACCGTTGGCAAAGACCTTTCACAATTTTGTTCTTAAATGACTTCCCATTATCTAGTGACAATGGCTGCGGGGATACCATATCGGCAAATAATGTGATTCATGATGAATTTAGAAATCTGTGCTCCTGTGACATAGGTTAAAGGGATGCCTCCACCCATTTTGTAAAGTATTCTCGTGATTTGTGATGATATGTGTATGACCATCGGATGAGGTAGGAGTAAGCTTCCTTATTAGATCAAGTCCCCACTTGGAGAATGGATATGGGGTAGTGATTGGTTCAGTAATGGTTGCGATGGAGCATGGATGAAATTTCCATTCTTTTGGCAAAGCACACATTTTCTAACATTAAGTACAACAATCAGTTTCCATGGTGGGCCAATAGTAACCTACTCTTAACAGTTTCTTAGCCAAGACCATTCCATTTGTATGTGCTCCGCATACTCCTTCGTGTACTTCTTTAATTGCCTGGATTGACTCTGTCACATCTAGACAACGTAACAGATTCCCATCGTAGCCACGACGATAAAGTGTACCTCCTAAAAGGGTGTAACGAGCTATCTGGCGAATCAGGCTTTGCTTTTCAGAATGGGAGATATTGGGAGGGAAAGTACTGTCCTTAAGATAGGTGAAAATGGGTTCGTACCACAGGAATAGGGACCAACAACCTCACAAGCCATGCAAGATTCCGACGTCATACGCGGGCTGGTGTAGATTTTCTACGAAAAATGGCATATCATTGTTCCCTGGCGGAATACGAAGCATAGATCCCACCGTTGCCATAGCATCTGCCGATCTATTCTGCGCTCTTGGGATCTGCTCAAAGGTAATGCGCACAAAATACTCCTTCAGAGTTTCCACCAACTTCTTGTAAGGTATGAGCTTGTCATCCTTAACTTTATACTCATCATTAACCTGTTTGATGATTAGCTGTGAATCACCTACAACCTTAACATGTTGAATATTCCACTTGATGGCTAGCTTCATCCCTGCAATGAGTGCTTCATATTCCGCAATGTTGTTTGTGCGAGGAAGGGCAGCGGAAGGAAAGCTCTGTGGTATAGGATCACCCGAAGGAGTAATAAGGACCACTCCCGCACTGAACCATGAAACGTAAAAGATCCATCAAAATGTATCTCGCCATACGACGATTCTTCAATGTAGAGCAAAGATGCATCCGGCAGATCCGACTAAAGGTTCTTACGTGCTTGCAAAGTGCTTCCGCTAGTTGGTCGCCAAGTACTTGTCCTTTAATTGATTTTTGATGGACAAATTCTATATCAAACTCACTTGAGTAGAATGATCCAATTAGCCATTCTACCCGTGAGGGAGGTTTGGACAACAAATACTTGAGTGGGTCGACCTTGGACATGAGCTTGGTCTTAGTATTTAGTAGGTAATGGCGAAGTTTCTGAAAGGTAAAAACAACGGCCAAGCAAGCCTTTTCAACTGAGGATAATTACGTTCATAGGTGATGAGGTGCGACTCGGATAGTACACTACTTTCTCTTTATGGCTAAGGTCATATTGGGCAAGGCACCAATAGCATATTGCGTAAGCGGAAATATAGAGCAAAAGTGGTTCCCCAGGAGTGGGAGGCATGAGGACAGTGGATTAGCTGTGCAGTCTTGTTTAAGCAAAGCAAATGCTTGTTGTTGCTCGAGTCCCCAGGATGAAAGCGATGTCCTTCTTAAGCAAATGAGTGAATGAGTGACATTTATCTCGCACGCCTGGGAGATAAAGCGGCGAATGGCTTGAATTTTCCCTTGCAAGCTACGCAGCTTGCTTGATATTCTCAGTGGAGGCATTTTCGTGATGGCGAGTACACTTTAGCAGGTCTACCTCAATACCTCGTCTTGACACGATGAAGCCTAATAGTTTCCCGAGATAGCACACCAAAGACGCACTTCTTTGGATTTAGCTCGACTTTGTATTCACGCAGTGTTCAAAGACACGCCACAAAATGATAGGATGATCCTCTCTTGTTTTGGACTTTCCCGGGGATGTCGTCTCACGTAGTCTTCCATGATGTCATGAATCATATCATGAAATATACTTGCCATGGCCGGCCCGATAAGTTGCTCCCGCATTCTTAAGGCCAAATGGCATCACCTGATAGCAAGAAGGTGCCCAAGGAGTTGTGAAAGTTGTTTTGTGTTGGTCTTCCTCAGCGATCTTAATTTGATTATAACCTGAAAAGCCATCCATGAGTGATAGCATTTTGTACCCTGCGGTTGAGTCAACAATCATGTCAATGTTGGGCAATGGAAAGTCATCTTTAGGGCAAGCTTTATTGATGTCCCTAAAATCTATGCAGATTCAGATACCGATAGGTTTCTTCTGGACAGGAACAATGTTCGATATCCATTCAGAATAATCAATTGGCCTGATGAATCCTGCTGCAAGTAACCTTTCCAACTCTTCTTTAACTAACAAGGCCACTCTTGGGTGCATCTTTCGGAGCTTTTGTTTGATAGGCTTAGCGTCTGCGTGCACAACCAGGTTGTGCACGACTAAAGTTGGATCTAAGCCGGGCATGTCTTTGTAAGACCATGCAAACACATCAATAAACTCTCGCAGTAGCATAGTGAATGTCTTTTGTTCTGGCCAAGAGTGATGCTCCCAATTTTACTATCTTGGGATCTTCTTCGGTACCAATATTGACATCAATGGTTTCTTCAACTAACAATTTTGATAAATCCTCCATACGCGTAGGATCGGGAGGTAGGTTGAGATCTTCATCCAAGGATGTCTCTACGAGATTTTCATCCTTGGCGTGGTCACTTTGTTTGTCCTTTGATTTTCTTATTTGTTTGTCAGCCAATGCCTCAAAGAGGTTTTCACTGTGTGACTTGGACTTCGATTTTTTTTGAGGCTTTTCTTTAGAACTCTTGCCCTCGCTTTTCTTTAAATTTTGTTGACCACGAAGTTCACCTCCTCACCGAAGTAGGCGCAGGTGTCTAAGTCGATAAAGAAACCCTTCTTGTGATCTCCAATGGGAATTGTATCCCTTATGCCCATGAACTCTGCAATAGCCTCGTCGTTCTCGAATAAATCTAGTGGCACGTGACGTTGTTGGTCCCATTCAACAAGGGAGGGTATACAAGGTCAAGGGTTGGTTCAGTGGGGGTGATGGTTAGGACAGCGTTATTCATGAAAAGGTTCGTGGAGGCCGATCCTCATGTTGGCTACAACAGAATCAGATTGCCGCTGCCCAGATAATCGGAGCTATCCTCATGCTCAGAACAAGTCGCATCTTGATCGTTGGGGTGTGCTCCATAAGGGCGAATCCCAATGCCATATCTTTCTGTTTTGAAATGTGGAAGAGGGACTGGTTCTCTTTGTCCTTGTTCATTCCTCCCACATCCTAGGCCTTTGTAGCCCATGGAGTACATCATTCTGCTAGATTTTTCATATTCTGGGGTTTGATAACAAGATGGCTGAGTGTCCTCAGGGACCCAAGTAGTAGGTGGATCAAGTAATTTTTCCTTAGCTAACAAGCCTCCGTGTAGGAACGACCAATAGTGTGTTCCTCTCCGTGTCTCTGAAGCGGTAGTTGGGTCGACCTCTAGTCATGGGCGACTAGAGAGGTCGAAACCAAGAGCACTTGTTGTGACAAGATACTCCCCACACCATATTCTGCAATTTTCATCTCCCATGAATTAAATGGAGATGTTGAAGTAGATGCCCCATGAGTGCAAGAACTAAGAGAATTTGAATCTACTCGAGATTCCATGGCCTCAGAATGAAGAGGGACAACTATATCTGTGGAGGGACATGCATATGTACCCTTTTGTGCAAAGCTATTAAGATCTCTACAATGAGCAAAGGCTCTCGAGTCTCCCTGGTATTGTTATCGTATGTCCCTCATGCTTGACTTGATGCATTGATGAAATGTTGATGACACTGCTTGCATGGCATGGATCCATGGTCGCCTAGAAGCATATTATATGGAAGTTCCAAGTCGAAGACGTGAAACTTTGTCGATGGCAAAGTGGGGCCACCTCCATTGGCGGCGTAATGGTGCCTCGCCGACTCTCTTCTGCGTTGTTGTATGCGGTGATAGTGATGATATGGGACTCAAGATCTTCTTCCGTATGTCCCAATTGTTTGACTAATTTAAGCGTGAGATGTTCAATCCGAGATCCGTTATCCCAAGCACCCGTTTGATTTTCCTGCGGGTAACAACTACCTCAATGTATAAGGGAAGATTATGTGTAGGATTCTCGGTAGGGACCTCCCTATGGTTGAAAGTGAGATGCTCACTTGGTGCAATATTTGCCACCGCGGCTTGAAGGTACGCAGGATCGACTTCTAAAGGCACTCCCGACCCCTGAAGAGTTTGATACAAAATGTCCTTATGCACATTGGATATCTTGAGAAGATCTAAGATTGAGATCTTAGCAGGTGTCCTCTCAAGTTGTTCTAAAAGGTTATATTTACGGTTGCGGGGTCAGTGAGAGAGGGTTCGGAATCACGAGGCGGGCACGCCTTATCACCTTGATGCGATCCTTTCCTTTGATCCGGATGGTATTGACACGGTCCGCCAGGGATGAATACATCTGATAAGCGAATCGTAATGATTGTTATCTCTTTTGGTATACAAGTAATTTGCAGCTTTATAGGTTTGGGATGACTCTCCCGATCCGGTTTTGCCTTTTCCGACTTATCATGCTTGGGGAATGGTTCCTTATAAATCCCCATTTTCTCGTTAGGTGTTTGCATGTGGCTAGGGTTATCCACCTCTATCTCCCCATTGTCAATGAGGTCTTGAATATAGTGGCGAAGTCGCAAACATTTGTCTGTTTTATGACCTTTAACGCGATGCATTTCGCAAGTATTCATGCTCCTTATACCATGAAGGTTTAGGAGCGTTGTCATCAAACGGTTGCGTTGTAGGATAGGTCATCATGTGGGCCGCATCCAACTGTTTTAGTATGACGGACAATGGCTCATTGAGGGAGGTGAATGTTCGTCGCTTTGGTGGTGGTTGAATTGGGCCTCGGTCGGGTTTAAAAGGTTGACTAGTTTGATTTGTTTGAACACGTTTGGAATCAAGTGATTCCGTCTCCCACCACGTTTTTGTTTTTGTTAAAGATCTTCGGCTTTTCAGTGGGTTTGACACTTTGGTTGTCTTTAGATTGGGTTTTGAGGGTGCCTTTGGCAATGAGAGCCTTTTCTATTTGAATCCCTTTCTCGATAACCTCCTCAAAGGTGCGGACACAATGCATTTGGAGGTGGAAAGCTATATCTGGGTTGAGATTAGGGACGAAAATACTGACCAGCTGCTTCTCAGGGAAAGTGCAAGGGAAGCGACTAGCTATCCCTCTCCATCGTTGGAGGAAGCTGGCGAAGGTCTCATTTGGGTGTTGTTTTGTGCCGCAAGTCTGCCATGGTGATGTCACTCTCTATGTTATACGAGAAATGACGCACAAATCTTTCCGCCAATTCTAGCTAGGTGAAAATTGATCCTCGTGGTAAGCGCGTAAACCATTCCAATGCTTGACCTCCGAGACTCTTAGGAAAAAGTCTGATAAGGTAATTATCACTATAAGACACCTCTTGACATGCCATGTAGAAATCTTTAACATGATCCCTTGGGTCTCCCTTTCCTTTGTATTTTTCAAACTTTGGCATATCAAATTTCTTTGGAAAGGGTTGAAGGGTCATTGTCTTGTCAAAAGGATAGGGGCATAGTTCTTCGTATTGGTATTTCCTAATACTCCCTATATTGCTTTCTTGTATGCTAGCAAGTGTTGCTTTCATAGATTGCACTTCTTGTGCGAGCAATTGTTCTTTAGTGGGAGAAGGGATGATGTACACAATGATACCCTGTGTCTTCTTCTCCTTGGTTTTCTCGATGGAGTTCGTGGATCCTAAACCGAGGCTTTGACTTTTGAAGCGTTCTTGTTTGTGTCTTTCGTGCACGGAAAGTAAGCAAAGCTAGTTGTCGGGTTAGGTTACTTGAGTTGTTGGATTGTGACTTGGTTTTTTTTCTTCTTCTTCTAAAGGTTCTTCCTCTTCGTATTGTGGAGGTTCTTCCCCTGTCTCATGTTCTATCTTGTTTCTTCGTGGCACTTTGATGAGGGGTATTCTATGCCCTACCACTTTATCATTTTCTGCGTAAGAAGTGGAAGCATGCCCACCTGTTAAAATATCTTCCATATTGATAAGGGGGCGTTCTTCCTTAGTAGTGTCATTTGTAGGTAATATTGGTTCATTCTCGGTGGGCAATTTGGCCCCTAATTCCATGACCCGTGCCAAAACTCTATCTTTATTTCTAAGGAGAAACTCATCTAGTAGAGTGGGGTCAAAATCAAAGTCTGCGTGTGGTGATTCTAATTCGTTTCCACTATGGTCGACCATTTCTTCTATTTCCTTTTCTGCAGAAAATAGTGGTCCTAGATCATGTCCGATAAATGGGTTTGACCCTTGTCTATTAGAGGTTTCCCAAGCTTGCGCCTGTTGTTCCTCATATGTTTGTTTCTTTAAACCTAGATGCGTCTTGGGAGCCATGTTTTCGTGATAAGTTTCACTAAGGTAAGTTGTAGATTTGTTCAAAATTCAATGACTACCCCCAAGTAAAACACAAGATGTACGTGTTAAGAGTAAATTAACCGTGTGAGAATACCAATGTGATAGAGTGATAAAGTCAGCAATGAAACAATCGTTTGGTATCAAAACTTAATCAAATGAAGTACCTCCTAGACTACGTTTTAAAGTAATTTGTGACGCCAGATGATTAACAAGATGTCTCCACTTATGCCAAGTTCAAAGGAATGAACAAGACGTAAGTAAATACATGAAGTTAAATGCGATCTCCCAATCAAGATATACGATGAGCAAACTCAAGTCTCGATTAAGACTTATATCTCAAAAAGTGTCAATTACGATTTGTCAGGAATGACACAACAATATCACCAAGATATGTTAACCCACTTTGCAAAGAAAGTGAAGTATTGATATCGAGGTGTTATTGATATAACATGCACAAATGGTAAGTGCCTAACACCTTTTAAAATCGAGGTAATCATAAAAGCTTGAACAAAAAAATGCTCAAAGTATAGCTAGGAATAGTTAAGAATGTGTGTAGAGTAACCAGACAATATAGGTATTTATGTCGAGTTTACAAGAAACAAGACGTAAATATCGAAATGTAATGATACAAGACAAACAAGCTAACTCCTCTATGGAAGTCATTGTGATGAACCACGCTTAACTACAATGATGATCTTGACGTGGGTATCAAGATCACAATGGCTACCAAATGATGTGAAAACGCTCCACTCACTTTGTAGACGTTTAATTAACCCAACCGCAAACATGGATGGGCGTAAACGGACATAAAAGTGAGAGAAACAATCGAATGACAACACAAAGGTAATCACACCTCTTTTGATCAACAAAGTGTCAAAAGAATATGAAGGAAATAAATCAAGAAAAATGACAAAAATGCTAGCCTCACGCAGAGTTTCGCCTCGCCTAAAGCAAGTAAAAACTAGGCGAAAGTAATATGTCACACGTTTCAAAAAGAAGGTTCACAACTCAACACTTTGTTTTAAAATGGTCAAAGTGGGCTCTGGCTAAAGTATATTCTTCTAGGTGGTTCTCTCTCCTAGGTGTTACAAAGTTGCCACGAGCGAACGCGATTTACCCAAAAAGTCTGCGACTAGTTTGGGAGTATCTCGGCTTTACTTTACCCCCTTTAAGAACAAGCAGTAGGCAACTAGTGCGTCTACGTGTACTATCACCTGGGGTCGCCTCGGCGGACAACCTATAACGCTATCTCACAAAGGAATCACTAGTCAAGTAGGTAGTGCGGAGAACTTCCCATTTCGCCCACAAGGTTCCCTCTTGCGTGGACTACTTTGGGGTTCTGGAACCACCCCCATTGTTGTAGCTTAAGGCGTTATGCCAAAGGGGTTATGTTCTAGTTGACAGGGAGAGGACGTACCCTTTTCCGAAACCCGCAATCTGATATTTTGAATATGTTGTTCTTTTTATCTTGTTTAATTAGGTGTGGTTTGATTGAACACTTTTGACAACCCGTATAACAACCGTATTAGTAGTTTTGATTTCGTTTTGATTCCTCCTTTCTTTGTGGCGTTTTTAGGTCCCGCACTTAAGCGGTAGTAGTTCTCCAAGAAAATCACATTATTTAGTAAGAGGATTAAGAGTTGCTTTTGATTCTCAAGATCATCCAAGGATGCAAGAGAAGAGCATACACAATAAATAATCCAACTAAAAAGTAAAGAAAATCTTTTCAATCAATGAACCATACAAAATTCTTGATAAATGTTCATTCCTTTAAACCAAAAGTGAAAGATGAAGTTTCCAATTTACCAAATGTTATAAAATGAAGACTAAAGTTGCTTTTGATTATCAAGATCACCCTAAGGTGCAAGAGAAGAGCATACACAAACTTTATTCCAACTATATAGAAATGGAAAACTTCAAATCAAAGGACCATTGAAAAATGCTTAATAAAAGGTTCATTCCCTAAGCAAATGAATAATCAAGTTTCCAAGTTTAATCCCAATGTTAACAAGATAGAGATCAAAGTTGTTTTTGATTCTCAAGATCACCAAAAGGTGCAAGAGAAGAGCATACACACGCTTTGGTCTAAATCGAGTAAGCATGGAAATATAACATTCATCAAAACATTAGACATGTTAGAAAATGACCAGTTTTAAACTAACAGAAAAACCTGCAATTTTTGTAAGTATAAATCCCGAATTTATGTTTTCATTGCATAGTTAACTTCAATACCTTTCCAACGCAAAAAAATGGAGTCATTTCAAGTTTGGGAGCAAAAGTTATGGCCTTCGGAAGATGGGTTACGCATATGCTCTTATGCTTCATGGGTGCACTTGATACGCACTCAAAAAATGTCAAAAAAATGTCCTTAATCTACAAAATGGAATTTTTTTCCACCAAGATTCAATTTTGACAACCCATCATATTAATATATGAATATAAGACTCAACGCTATCAAACATTAACATACATGCCAAGAATTTAAGATTTTCAAGAAATTGATAAAACTAGTATGTAGAATGATGAAAAAGTAAGTTCTAAAAATGAAAACATGATGAAATCTTGAAATTTTCTCACCAAGATTTAAATTTTGACAAAGAACTCACCACATTAATATGTAAATAGAAGACTCAACACTATCAAACACTAACATATATGCTCAAGAATTGAAAATTTTCAAAGAAATTGACAAAACTAAAGCATGTAAAATGATGAAAAAGTAAGTTCAAAAATAAAAACATGATGAAATCTTGAAATTTTCTCACCAAGATTAAATTTGACAAAGAACCCACCACATTAATATGTAAATAGAAGACTCAACACTATCAAACACTAACCTACATGTTCAATAATTGAAAATTTTCAAGAAATTGACAAAACTAAGCATGTAAAATGTTGAAAAAGTAAGCTCTAAAAATGAAAATATGGAGAAATTTTGAAATTTTCCTCAATTCCAATTTAAACAAAGACTTCACCTTCTTTATACGCATCGTCTGAGGAATACTCAACACATGCAAACTCAACAAAACAAGTTAAGAAAAACAAGTTAGATCAACATGTGTAAAAGAGGGTTAGTAACCAAAAATAAAACTTAACTACAAAAACTTGAAATTAAGTACGAAGGACAATGGAGTATGTCCAATCAAGCGTGCACGAATGTGTGCATGTATACTTTGTTTAATGCTAAATCAAATGAAAAAAACTACCACCTAAAATAGTTCTACAATTTAGCTAAAACAAAACATAAACACCATCATGATAAGAATTAAACAAGGTTAGATGCTAACATTCATCAATACAAACTTTGAAACTAACAATGCTAAATATCTAAACTCTTCTATTCTCTAACAACAAATAAATGAATGGACCCAAATAAGCTCCATGACTATCAAAATAGTTGTCTTAAGGTGCCCAATAAGGTTAAAGGGGCTAATGAAATTTAATCAAAGTTGAGCTTTCTGAGACCCTTTTGACACCCATATGACCCAAGCACTTTAAGAAAAGAGGCTTAACTCTTCAAGATGATGAACTCTCAAAAGGGCAAGGTGCAAGCTCTTAGTCTCTTTCTTATATGCTTTGCATTTGCTCTCTTAGAAAGTTTAGGTGTAAGTAAAAGGTAGGTGGAGGGCTCTTTATATATCCCAAAGGATAAAGGATTCAACACATTCTCCTGAATGTGGGATAAAGTAAAACATGATTAGGAATGGATAAGGTTGCTTTATTAAAGGTAACCTTACTTTAGAAGGGTTTAATACATGTTTAGCTTAAAGTCATGGGAGTTGGGGTATTTTAATTAATCAAAGGTGATTAATTAATAGGTAGGTGTAAGTTTTATAGAAGCCAATTAGAGGAATATTAGTGCGATTTAGACTATTATAAGGGATTAAATCAATTAAATATTGATTTATTGGTTAAATGGAAGAGAAAGCTAATTAATTAATAATAATTAATTAGTCAGGTTGAAGGGTGATTATTACGGAAGGTCGTTAATTAGGTATTTGTTAAATAGGAAACTTAATTAATTAGCTTAGTGTAATTAATTAATGATGATACGAGGAAAATGAGTGCTTTTGACGATATATGTCGTTGATTTGCGAGAAAGGGGATAATTGGCACAATTTAAGTATTTAAATTGCTTGGGTGTAATTATAGGTGTCTACATACATTAATAATTAATATACAATATTAATATACTATTATACAAGATTAACTATTACTATTAACTATTAATATATAGTATTAATATTAATACTTAATAATAAATATACAATATTTTTATTTTTTACTCGTGATAATTTTATTAATACATATTAATACCTGCTGGAAATGGGCACGAAATGACCATGTGAACTGCTGGAAATGAGCCACGAACTGTCGGAAATGGCCACGAAACTGTTGGAAATGAGCACGAAACTGTTGGAAATGGCCACGAACTGATCTTGCGTGCCACGAAATGAGTCGAATGCCCTCGCAGTAGCAAAAACGAAAGTCGAATGAACACGGAATGAGTAAACGCAAGTCGCTGTTGCAAAAACGAATTCGTGGAAAGAGAAAACAGGATAAAAAAACGATTTGGTCTATTTTCGTATTTAACCCTAGGCCACGTTTTTCCCCACGATTTTCGCCAATTTTAGCCACGATTTTCAACGATTTATCAGGGTATTTTATCGCGATTAATCGGGATAACAAAAATCTTGATTTTTGAGAAGTTTAATTGTTTTTATGAAGGAAACCGATTTATCGCCGATAAATTGCGATTTTTGAAACAGAGGTTGAAATTTAACCTATGTGAATTTTTTTGACTTATACTCACACGTATGCAGGCCTAACTTTTGGTGAGTTTTAAAAGAGTGCTCATGGCGTGTACTCTTCAATACTCGAAGAGTTTTATGCATGGATTCAAAAAATGTGCGAAAAACATTGTTTTACCGTCAAATGCGGCAAAAACAAAGTTTTCTTTTTTTTAAGCCCCACACCCCACACATTCTAATCACACAACATTTGAACATCCTTCAAATGAGTTGGAGGGAGTTTATAGCGGATTTATAGAGCAGATTTGAGGAATTTCGAGTTCGAAGTTACTCTCTTTTCCAAGCATGTAAATTCTTTCTAAAATGTTAATATTAGGTTTCTAAACATGATTTATAAATTTACATTATTCCATTTGATTCCCATATTTTTTGTTGTTATTTACGCTAGTTTTTATAATTTATGAATGAAATCACTAGTTTTTCCCTATACATTCGGTTCATAACTTTATGGGTTAGGTTTTTTAAAAATGTTTTTAATTTTTTTGTACAATGGGTTTACATTTACAACTTTACGGTTTAGTATTTTTTAAATGTTGTTTTTACTTTTTTGGTATTTGAATATGTGCAAGCTAGCATGCGATGGCATCCAACTCCGCATCAACAAGTGGAAGCTATCATGCTAGAAGCCATATGATTGCTTGGAAGTATACCATACATGTACCATTCAAGGGGACCATGATTCACACATTTTGCTTGAAGAAGGTTTGGAGGCATCGATTGTTTCAAGTACCATATCACATGCATTCTTTCTTTGTGATGTCACGCCTTGTCCCAATCAATACCATGGAGTATGTAAGATGAGAGATGCAAGTAAAACTTGCATTGTTGGATTAGAAAAACTAGAGAGGGCAAGGGTACATGCAACCATAGTAACAACCATTGCTCTCGAAACGACAACTAAAATAGAGGTAGATATGGCAACAATTGTGGGCTCTATTCGTCGTTCACACATAGGAGACACATCCACCTCATCCAGTTAGAGCAAAGGTCGATCCACAACGTTTTGGACCTAGAAACATACGTGATGCACAACCTTCACTACAACGTATAAGGTGGAACAAGGTGTATGAGGAACCTGATAAGGTGTGTGTAAATTTCTAGTATTATAGCCTTCCCTTCAATGTGGTGAAGAGTCCAGTATTGGGAGTGTTTGGGACAACACATCAGATTGCGCAAGAAAATGGTATGTTGCACGCTCTCGAGGAGACTTAAGTTATGCGTTACTCAAGAATGTTGTTGTAGATTTAAAGTCAATTGTGAAAGAACAAAATAAACAATGGTGATAGTTCGGATGCACCATTGTTTCAAATGGGTGGATAGATGGAAGGAACTCGCACCTTCATTAATTTTTTAGCAGCTTCAAATGATGAGATGAGTTTTTGGAGTAAAAACAAAAAAATGAGCCTTATGTTGGAGGAGGTTGTTTAGAGGTGGGCATCGAGAATGTTGTGCAAGTTGTTAGTGACAATGCAACAACATATGTGATGGCTGAGAGGCCACTTCAGGACAAACCTCCATCTCTCTTTTCGTCGTTGAGATCGGTTGTAGAAGATGCCTAAAACATCACAAAATACATTTACAATCACTCTTGGGTTCGAGCTTAGTGAAAGATCACACCAAGGGAAAAGAGCTTGTGTGAGCGGGAGTCACAAGGTTTGGCTTAATGAGAGGTCACACCAAGGGGAAATAGCTTGTGTAAATGGGTGACAAGGTTTGCAATTAATTTCCTAACATTATAAAGTATTTGTAGTTTGTTGACACCTTCAAGCAGATGTTTGTGAGTTGAGCTTGGCTAGATGCAACATATTAAAAAAATTTGAGGGAGAGAGGACCACTAAGACATTTTTCGATAATGCCTTTGCGAAAGAGAGGGATTCTTTGCGAGGATCATCGAGGTAACTTCAAACTTCAATTTAAATCCCAAGTCAACTTCTTTATTTTTAATTATAAAAATATTACTATTTATTTTAATTGTAAGTTTGTAACTTCAATTTGTTCGTAGGCATCGAGCTTTTGATAAGGGTTTTGCGTTTGGTGGATGGGGAGTGAAATTCAATGGGATACATTCATGGGGCCATGGATAAGGCCATATACGACATCCAAAACTATTATAGGGGGGATACAAACAATATTGGTCATATTTGGGAGTTAATTGATCGAAGGGGGAACAATCAACTTTACCAAACTCATTCATGCAACATGGTATTATCTCAACCCTAAGTTTTTCTCGGATGGTTTAACAAATGTTAACGGGGAGGTTATTGAGGGTCTCTCTCAACATGCATTGAGAAGATGACATCTAAGGTTGAGGTGAGGAACCTAATTATTTTAGAGTTACTGAGAATAAAAATAGGGGAGAGATTTTTTTTTTGCCATTAGCTATCCAAGGGGGATCCACTGAGACACTAGGTAACAAAAATAAGAATAATTACTTACAACTTACAAGTTCAAATTTACAATTATTAATTACACACTTTTGAATATCTTATTTGTAGGTTCCTAGTGAGAAGATTGGTGTGGAAACACCCCAAATCTTCAAAAGTTAGCCCTCCAAATTTTATCTCAACCTTGTAGCGCTTATGGATGTGAGTGCAACTGGAGTTTGTTTGAGGCCATTCACACAAAGAAACACAATAAGTTGACTCAACAATGTCTCAATGACCTAGCTTTTGTGAAATATAATCTTCGGCTTCACACAAGAAAGGTGGAGGATACATCACATGAGCCTGTTGATTTGGATGAAGTTGATCCTTAGAATGAATAGACTGTGCAAGAAGAAGAGATCCCCATGTTCATAGAGTACGAGATCATTGATTTCGAGTGAGAAGCTCTGAAGGGTGTAGACTGGATTGGATGAGATAATTGTTGATGATGTCCAACATGAGTCAAAGGAGTCACTACCGTCTAGTATTAGGGTGAAGCTGCAATCACAACCTTCTAGGAGGAGAGAGGAGCCACAACTGAGTGCAAGGACTAGAGTCACTAGACCCTTTCCCCTATTTTTCAATAACATGGGGAAGAGGAAATTGTAAATGTTTGTAATTTATAACTTGCTTGGATATATAATTTACAATGACGATTTTCAATGACATTCATCATAAACTCATAAGAGTTACAAGTTGGCTGTTGTGTTCACATGATGATGTGATTTTGTATTCTATTTGTATTCAAATCTAATAGAAAACACTTCCCCAACATTTTACAGACTCATTTGATATGTTTGTAACTATATTTGTATGAAATTTAAGTATTTTGAAGTTGTTGATTATTTGTCGAGTCAATTTTTTTGGTCTGCTGACTATTTGCCAAGTATTATGTGAACTGTGTTTGTTTCTTTAAGGAACATATAAAAGCCACCTTAGTTCTATAGATTGAAATTGGGAGCATATAAACCATAGTCACACAACACTTGCATGGAAATGCACAACATGGGTGGAGCACAAGTGTTTTCACATTACTTGGATTTAAAATTGGGAATCTTTGGAAAAATATGGCAATTTAAAGAAAGATTATTAAAATAGGAAATATAGAAATAGATTATTTTCCTCCATTTCTGTTATTTTTCAGATTTTCAATTATGCATGTGTGTAAAGTGTGCTTTTATTGAATGAACTGTCATTTTCACACTTGTTGAGAAGTTGTGACTGTCGTTCTGTGTGGCATTTCTTAGTGGCACAAGAAACATGGCGACTGCATTTCAAAATTATTGCTTGCTACTATGAACTAAATGGAATGCTCTCATAGTCAACTTAATTTTTCCTGGCATAGTCGCTAATGTGATATAAATATTATCTCATAAAGCGTGTTTTTTCAGGTCCATGTACGCACAGACCCATTTGTGTCTCCTTGTTTCGTTGTGTTACTAATGAATGAATCTTTAATGTGTCTGAAAATGGACGAATCTTTAATGTCTCTGAAAATGAAATTTGCTCAAAATATTGTACTATAGAACTGTCACTCTCAATGCAGACTTTTTCTTTTTCAAGATACAATCGCTATGTTCCGTTTCTTCCTATACTTGTTTAACAAGGAGGTGAAATGGTCTTTGTTGATGATATGATAGCTGAGAGGATAACAGGGTGCTGTTAGGTATCTGAGAGAGCACAAAGTAATTGATTTGAGAGAGATATAATTTTTTCTTAATCCATTTAGAATATGTGAAAATTTCTCGGATGATTGTCAACATTTTTAGTCACTGGACATAATCTTTATTAATCCTTCTAGAATGTGTGTGGATTTCATTGATGATGGTTAATATTTTTAAGAGATCAAAATTGATGTGATATTTTCTTTGTATTCTTGCAGCAAAAAGAGAGAGCTGAGAAGGCTGAAAGACAGATGGAGAAATTGCAACTGATTGAAGTAAGGAGAGCTAAGGAAAAGAACTTCTACGGAAGAAAAGCTCTCAATGGATTGACGAGAAAGACCTAGATAGAAAAATAATGGAAGCTTTTGTGGATACATCTCAACTGTAGATTTTATTTTGTTGCTTCAATAATTTGCAACAAGTAAACTATATTCGTGGTATCCCTGTTTCGTGGTTTCTTATGGATTTGTCTTGATTCTCATGAAAAACTATCAATGGAACATATGAGGCATGTTTTTGTAGCGAGCTATGTAATGAAGTTAAATTTATTGCCTAATTGAATGGGCAAGTCCTCATTTTAATCTTTGGAACTTTGTATTTACATGCATAGTTATATTTCCAATGCGAGAGTTGACAAGAGTACAAAATGTCGTGACATATGCTCCAAATGCAGGAAATACTAATAGAAATGAACAATGCATCACATTAAATTGGGGACGTCTAGTCGGGTATGGCAAGCCCTCGCTTTGGGTACATGAAATGTAACTGGAATTTGGGCTTTATCGTTCATAGGTGGGGGTGGTTTATTAAGTGGTAAACAACCCGCACTCTCGTGTACGATTGGAGAACTCAAATCATGTTGGATGTGACCGCACAATTGTGCACGTTAGGGGTGGCGAACTATGGTATGAGCTCGGGAAGCCCCATGATGGCATAGATTGAAACTGGAAGGCCCTATGTTGCCATGCTTGTATAATACACGACAGATTTTGGTGGTAGAAATATCTGCGAGACTAGTATCTCATGGTACAACCATTCGTTGTCGAAAACATTTGTGCCAATGGCTATCTTATGAATGCATTGCACAATTTTCTCTCACTTATGAGTGATGTTGTTGGGTTTCAAATTTAGATGTTCGGGGTAGATATATCTTATCATATGAATGCAAGCTCAAATAGCACTGTCAATGTATATTGTGTGATTTTATGGGACATAAATTTAAATATGGTCTGGCAGGATTATTACTCGAGTTTTAGAGATTTTTTTATTGTCCAACAAAGCAAACATCAACCTGATTGTCTTGATTTTGGTTGTAGGAGAAAATGTCTACTCAAAATCTATTCCTTCCTTTTGAGTGTAACCCTTAACAAGTTGTTCCTTACGCTGGTCTATTTTGCCATCTATGGTGTACTTGGTTTTGAAAATCCACTTGCAACTAATTGGCTTCTTCCCTAGTGGATGATCTACAACATGAAATGTCTTGTTCTTCCCCAGTGCTTGATATCATGTTTCCATGGCTATTTTTCAAGGTTGAGACTCAAGGGCTTCTTGGATCATCGTTGGTTCATTGGATTCTATAACGCGACTCACCAAAGCCTTTTTGTCAAGTGGTATTGTTGGTGACTTGTTGAGCAAATACACTATTGTTTTCGTTGTGGCTACCCAATATGTTCTATTCAAGCCTACATCCTTGATCATGCACTGCACCATTTCGACGATTGTGTGGTTTCTCTATTGTGTTGTGAAGAGTAAGGTGCAATTAATTGAGGACAAATTCCTTGTACTTTCAGGTATGAAGAGAGTGCATTATTGGTGAATTCCCCGGCAATATGAGCGGAGGACCTTGATGTGATGATCAATTTGTTTTTCAACAAGAGCCTTAAACTCTTTGAAGGCTTGAAAGGCTTGAACCTTTGCATTAAGCATGTAGATACACATTTTTCGTGAGTAGTCAATAAAGAGATGGAAGTATTGATACCCATGATATGTTTATATCATCCTCCCATAAAGATAGGTACGAACTAGCTCTAACTTGCTTGTGGCTCTATACAAATTTTTATGAGAAGGTGCTCGATGTTGCTTCCTTGCTAGACAATTGGTGGAAATATTTGTTTGTTTTTCAATTGTGGCAATCTTTGAACTATATTCTCTCTGAATGAGTGAGACTAAGTGGACAAAACTAACATCCGTATCTACCGTGCTATGAATTTGCTGAATTGGTGTCCTTGGAATTGAGTGCTTGATTGTTACATGGTGCAAAGTCCAGTTGAAACATTTTATTTAATCCCGACGCATGCAAAATAATTTGGTACTTTCTTGCTTTGTCTTGAATGAGGCACATCTAGCCAATTATGCAATCGAATTCAACTCGAGAGATTGTGGTCCAACAAAGTTGATTGGTGAGTCTAGGTTTTTTTCTGCAAGTCATGGACATACATGACATTTGTTATGGTGCAGTCTTCAGTATCGAGAGGCAACTTGATATTCTTTGTGCTTTGAGCTTGGTAGGAAGTATCATCACCGAAGGAAATCAAATTCTTTGTTGGTGATGAACTAAGTGTGGATAACCAATCCTTGTGTCTTGTCATGTGCTTGGTTACGTTAAAGTCTACATACCAAATGGAGTTGTGTGAGGATGATTCATTTGTTATTTATGTAGACAAGTGATCCCCATCGGAGTGATCATCATCTTGATCGACAATATTGCCATGGTGTTATTGCTTATTCTAGTTTTTGTTTTGTCCACAAGATTGTTGCTATTTGGAAGACTATTTTTGTTTTTAGGAATGCTATTATTGGTTGGGTTTGGAATTTAAAGACTTGTTAGTCAACCCATTGTACCAACAATTCTTTATATCATGTCCCTTATTGCAAATGGGACATGGTTTCTTGTTGCTTGATGCTTGTCCATTTTGTTGCGACCCTTGTTTCTTAGGGAACCGTTTGTTCTTTCATTTGTGATGCGAAACAAGTGAATGGTCTTCTTCATCCGCCTCACATTGTACAAACTCCTCTTATTGCAACAAGTTAACGAACTGTTCAAAAGTTGGGTTGCATTCGTGACATTGCGAGTAGTCATAAATGCCTTGATTGTGGGCAACAAACCTCTCAAGATGATAGGCACGAGAGATGTGTCCGACACTTCTCCACGTGCCAATAAGGAAGCCCTCGATGTTGCAATTTTACATAAAAAGGCTTCTATGGGTTACAATGATTTCAATTTCAAATTGTGCAATTGACTATTTAATGGAAAATTGTATTCGATTCTTCACTCGACGATAATGCTAAGATAGTTCCACATTGCTTTGGTAGCGTTGACAACTCTTATGTGAGCTATACCTCATTTGTAACTCCAAACATGATGATAAGCTTCGCTTTCTACTTTGCCTTGTCAAACTTTCGTTGTTGTTCAACATTGGTAGCATGCCGATGAAGGAGCCATCCAAAACGAAACTCCAAACGGGTCTTTACATTGGTTTTCCATGTAGCATTAATGTCTCCGTGTAGGAGCTGCGGGTCTAGTAGAAAGAACATAGGACCATTTACCTTTGTGCTTAAACTATGGGAGATGGGTTGGTGCCTTATCACTCAAAAAGATTTCCCTCTCAATATACCAAACCTCTCTCCGTATATGTGCCTTTCTAATATATTTGTTGACACGTGGAAAAACCTCGTCCTCTTGCTATATGCGGCAATACACGAGAAAGACATTAACACATATGAGAGTAGAGTGGTATGTGGCACTTAGAAAGTACACCAAAGGGATCTGTTTGATCAATGACATTTGCTTGGAGGAATATCCTTGTATGTGGGCACTAAGTCTTGATATACTCAAATTATCCCAATTTCAAAATTTACGCCTCAATTTTTCAAGAACACAAGCTACAATCCATACTTCCACATGATTCCTCAAGCTGTAGACTCTCACAACTCTCGAGTAGTTTCTAACTCTTGGAGAACTTTCTTAGCTTCAATCATAATAGCCTTTTACACCAACACCTTTGGATAACTCACAACTCTATCTACATGAGTCCATTGAATATTAGCTTTTCCTTTCTCGCTCATAACTCAATCCAACATATCCATGACATGGTCATCGATCAAGAACACTTCCAAGAACTTGATTTTTGCACATTCCTCATCCTCTATCTTGTTGGGACAATCATGCCCAAGATTATTTGTAGACACCCCAAAATCACATACTTGTTCTCATAATTATCCCACTCACATCCCTGTTATTCATTCCCTTACGATTGATTAATCAAATTAATTAATCATCCACCCTTGGGATTAATTAAATTAGTTCCTAACACACGTTAGCTAAGTTAATTAACATTTATTAAATAAATGGTTAAGTAATATACCTACTAGACATTTTAATGGGAAAATATACCTATTTTCCTAATCAACTACCACTTACGTTCCATTTAGACCCCACTTCACCATCCCAATCAACTCCAGTTGGACTACACTTCTAGAATCCTAGAAAGGCAGGGGCAATGAAATTACACGTACAATCACCTTTCCTTGGATAAAGTCCAAATGTCTATTGCCCCTTCAAAGTTGCAACTGGACATGTCAAGTCTACTTGCCATTTCGGGGAAATGCATTCATGATACTAGAACTCATTCAAATTATGATTCACTTTTCACGGCCTCTCCCTCAACTATCTCGATTACTAAAAATATACTCGTAGCATTTGCAAGTTCTTCATTTGGAGACTAATCAAGAGCACCCACAATTCAAATATCAACAAGATCATACAAGTCTAAGAGCTTCCACAATCTTCTTTGAGGTTTGCAAAGAGACCATAACTTTTGATCCGACCGTTGGATCGTCTTGAAATTTTACAGGTGGTAGATATACATTAGTACTATGTTGGGGTCAACTTTGCTTGCAAGGTTGTGGCCATTTCGCACATTTGGGCCCGGATTCTTTCATCTAGTGGCCTCAAATTGGCTCGATTGTTTTTTTCCGCTTTTGACTAGGTCTTAGAACTTTAATAACTTTGTTGTACTTGTTAGAATAAGTCAAAATTTTCACACGTGAGCCTTAATTTATAAAGTCATATTTGGCACACAAATTTTGGGGCCCATTTGAGTTGTTTTGCTAGTAGGTAATTTTTGGCTTTTTAGGGTTTTTGGCATTTTAGGGTTTTTTGGCATTTTAGGGTTTTTAGTGTAGACGTGAAATAAAAGGAGGATTGTAATGATGTAAAAGATAGTGTGGATTCCAGAATGAGAAGAAATCTATTTTGAAAACTCCTAGTTTTTATTTGCAAAGCTTTTATGTGTGTTTTGGAGGTATTTCAACCTCTTGCAGTTGGATTCACATCAATTGGTATCAGAGCCGGATTTTGATCTTGCAGAAATAGTTAAGGTAACATATTACATTTTTTGTGTAATTTTTCCTCTATTTTATATAATCATGGCTAGACACGGGGGGAGAGTTATGCCTAGATGAATAGGCATATGCAGGAGCTACAGAGACAGGTTGTTGAGCTCACAGGAGAAGTTACCCACCTTAGAAGGAGACATGCAAATGGGGATGCAAACCCAGATAGTGATATTGAAGAAGTACCTCCATTAATGAATGAAGGAGGAGATGAAGAAGAAAATGAGAGAGATGAAGAAACCTTGAATGAGAGGCCATTTGAGGAGAGATTGATCCAGGATTTAGAGGGAAAAAATGATGGCATCAAGATTAATGTTCCTGATTATGGTGGAGGGTTACGACCAGAGGAGTTGATTGACTGGTTGAATCACATGGAAAATTATTTGAGTGGAAAACCCTTTCAGAGGAGAAGAAGGTTAAGTTTGCATGCACTAAGTTGTGGACATGCATTGATCTGGTGGGATCACCTACAAAATGAAAGACAAAGGAATGGAAAGGGAAAGATCCGAAACTGGAATAAAATGGTAAAGAAGTTGAAAGAAAAATTTCTTCCTGTAGATTATGCTCAGACACTCTTTCGAAGATTCCAAAACCTAAGACAAAAGGATCTCAGCATTGAGGATTATACGAATGAATTTTACAAGTTGTCAATCAGGGTTGAACAGGGAGAGTCTGAAGAACAAAGGCTACATGGTATATAAATGGATTGAGTTACACCATACAAGATGAGCTGAGTATGCTCCGGATCCATAGCTGGATGATGCTTATCAACTCGCATTAAGGCAGAAGAAAAGAACAAGAGGAATAATTTTAGAAGAGGTGTGAAAAGAGGGCCATCATCATCTCCAATGAGAGGTAGGGTAGATTTGAATCTACAAAAGGTGAATCCTCTAATGCAGAAGGGCATGAAGATTCTATGGTCAAAGTCATGGTAACTACCAAAGAGGTAGGGGGTTTCAGAGGGGAAGAGGTTATAATGGAGGACATGGTTGGAATAGCCCCCAAAGGAAATATACATGTTACAGATGTGGTGAAGAGGGTCACAGAGCCTTTGAGTGTCCACACTATCCTACACAAGATAGATGGCAAGGAGAACAACCATGAGTAAATCTGGTTGAAGCTGAAGAGGAAGAAGAAATGGAGGTTATTGTAGACTTGGGTGAAACCCTCATGATAAGGAGGATGATGATTTTCCCAAGGAAAGAGAAGGAACAGGATATTGTTGGTGTTGATTCGTGGTTGTGAACAAATATATTTGAACAAGATGCACCTCTGGAGGAAAGGTATGTAAAATTATTATTGATGGTGGTAGTTGTGAAAATATGGTTTCGAGTGTGATGGTTGATAAACTCAATTTGAAATGTGAGAAGCACCCATATCCTTATCGTATATCATGGTTCAAGAAAGGGAATGAGGTAACCATAGATAAAAGGTGCCTTATAAAGTTTTTGATTGGGAATACCTACAAGGATGAGGTATGGTGTGATGTTATCCCAATGGATGCATGCCATATATTATTGGGGAGGCTTTGCAATATGATAGAAGGTTACACATGATGGAGGAAAAAATACATATACCTTTTGGAAGGATGGTGTAAAGGTTGTCTTGTTACCCTTCAAGGAAGAAGAGAAGAGTGAGGGCTTATTGGCAACAAAAGAGTTTGTTACGGAAATGGAAGAAGTTGGTTGGTGTTATGCATTGATGTCAAAGAAGGTGGAAATAGAGGACTTCAATATACCTGTTGCTATGGAAAAGGTATTAAAAGAATACAAAGATGTCATACCAGATGAGCTACCAGATGGGTTACCTCAAGCGAGATATTCAACACCATATTGATTTGATCCCAGGATCGGCCCTTCCAAACTAGGTAGCCTATCGAATGAGTCGACATAGAGTGAAGAGTTGAACAAACAAGTGACAGATCTAATATAGAAAAGGATTAGTGAGAGAAAGCATGAGTCCATGTGCAACCCACCCTATTGACTCCAAAAAATATGGAGACTGGAGAATGTGTGTAGATAGTAGGGCCATAAATAAGATCACAATTAAGTATCAGTTCCCAATTCCAAGATTGGATGATATGATGGATGTGCTAGCATGGAGCCCGATATTTTAGCAAGATTGACCTACTGGAGTGGGTACTACCAGATCCGGATCCGTGAAGGGGATGAATGGAAAATTGACTTTCAAAACAAAATAAGGGTTATATGAGTGGATGGTGATGCCATTTGGGCTATCTAATGCACCCATTACATTCATGAGGTTGATGAACAAAGTACTCGAGAATACAATGGTAAGTTTGTTGTTGTCTATTTTGATGATATTATGATATTCAATAAGACAGTGGAAGAACACTTATTACATATGAAATTGGTGTTAGACTTGTTACGTAAAGAGAGTCTATATGCAAACTTAAAGAAGTGTAGATTTCTTCATAAGAGTCTTGTTTTTTTGGGGTTTGTGATATCAGAGGATGGATGAGGAAAAAGTAAAGGCAATTTTGGAATGGCCTATTCTAGGAATGATGAGTGAGAGCTTCGTAGTTTTCATGGATTGGCAACTTTTTATAGGAAGTTCATCAAGAATTTAGTGATAGAGGAATGCACCCATAAAAGTGTACAAAAGGGAGGGAGTATTGTATGGACTAAGGAGCAACAAATAGTTTTGAATTTTGAAGAAAGTGTGAATCATTTTGGACATGTTTTGGTATTTCATATTTTAGTAAGGTTTTCAAGGTCAAAGATTTGTGATGCCTCACATGTCGAGGATTAGGGGGTTTCATGAGAGGTAAGAAGGATAATGGAGGATTATTTAGTGAAAATCTAAATCCCCAAAGGGAGGAAATATTCTACTTATGATGTGGAATTTTATCTATTGTTAGATGAGCATTAAGAACTTTGAGAAATTACTTGGTAAGGAAGAAGAAATTTGTACGAACTTGGGTGAAAACTCATGAAGCATTGAGGTATGTAACCACAAACAAAAGAAACTAAATAGAAGGCAAAAAATGGGTTTCATTTTTGCAAGAATATACTTGTTTTGTCTTAAAGCAAATATATAAGCGAAATCATGTTGACATTCCTTGAGAAAGGAATGTAAAATTATTATTGATGGTGGTAATTGTGAAAAAATATAGGTTTTGGGGAAGTGTGATGGTTGTATAAACTCAATTTGAAATGAGAAAATTAAGGATCCCATATCACCCATTCCCTATCGTTATCATGGTTTAAGAAAGGGAATGAGGTAACCATAGATAAAGGTGCCTTATAAAGTTTTGATTAGGAATACCTAGGAGGATGAGGTGTGGTGTGATGTTATCCCAATGGATGCATGTCATATATTACTAGGGAGGCCTTGAAAAAACGATAGGAAGAGTTACACATGATGGAGGAAAAATACATATACCATTTTTTGGAAGGATGGTGTAAAGGTAAAGTCTTGTTACCCTTCAAGGAAGAAGAGAAGAGTGAGGGCTTAATGCTACAAAAGAGTTTGTTATGGAAATGCAAGAAGTTGAACATGTTATACGTGCACAATGCGATGTCAAAGAAGGTGGAAATAGAGGACTTAATAAATGAGCAAGGATGGAAAAGGTATTTTCTTACAAAGATGTCTACAGATGGAATGACTTACCATGGGTTACCTCCTGAGATATTCAACACCATATTGATTTGATCCCACAGGATTGGCCATTTTTCCAAACCAGGTAGCCTAAGAAATGAGTTGACACATGGAGTGAAGAGTTGAATAGATAAAGAAGATGATAATACATAAAGGTTTAGTGAGAGAGTTCATGAGTCCATGTGAGACCTATTGACTCCCAAAAAGATGGATTTTGGAGAATGTGTGTGAGAAAATAGGGCCATAAATAAGATAAATTAATGGGCATCACATTCCAAGATTGGATGATATGATGGATGTGCTTTTTGAGAGCCCGATATTTTAGGAAAGATTGACTCACGGAGTGGGTACTACCAGATCCGGATCCGTGAAGGGGATGAATGGCTCATTTCAAAACAAAAGAAGGTGTTATACTTGAGTGGATGAAATGATGCCATTTGGGCTATCTAATGACACCCATTACATTCATGAGGTTGATGAACAGAATAGTACTCCGAGATACAATGGTAAGTTTGTGGTTGTCTATTTTGATGATATTTTGATATTTAGTAAGATAGTGGAAGAACACTTGTTACATCTGAAATTGGTGTTAGAATTGTTACAAAAAGAAAGTGATATGCAAACTTAAAAAGTGTATATTCTTAAGGAGAGTTTTTTTGTTTTTGGGGTTTGGTGATATGGAGGATGGAGTGAGGATGGATGAGGACAAAAGTAAAGGCATTTTTTGGAATGGCCTATTCCAAGGAATGTGATAGAGGTTCATAGTTTTCATGGATTGGAAAATTTTTATAGGAAGTTCATCAGGAATTTTAGTAGCATTTCCGCACCCATAACAAAGTGTACAAAAGGGAGGGAGTTTGTATGGACCAAGCAACAACAGATAGTTTTGAATTTTTGAAGAAGAAAGTGTCAGAAGCACTTGTTTTGGTATTGCCAAATTTTAGTAAGGTCTAGACATGAGGTTGGCTTTGATGCCTATTTGTCATAGTTGGGAAGGTTTACAATCAAGAGGAATACTTGGCATTTTTTGGGAATTGAGCTTGAAGTTGAGGAAAGATTTACGATGATTTCATCAAGTATCCTCACAAGATTTGGCTAAATTCTTCGAGTCAAGAAATGAGACTCTGTAGCATTCTTCGGTGAAAACTTTAAATGAAGTTAGGAGGAAATATTCTACTTATGATGTGGAATTTTATGCTATTATTTAGGCATTAAGGCATTGGAGACATTACTTGGTAGCTAAGGAATTTGTACTCTTTACTGACCATGAAGCATTGAGGTATGTAAACACACAAAAGAAACTAAATAGTAGGCATGCAAAGTGGGTTTCATTTTTGACAAGAATATACTTTTTTGTCTTAAAATTCATAAGTCGGGTAAGTTAGAATCAAGTTTTGATGCCTTGAAGGCGTGTGATGTTTTTTGACAACAATGGAAAATGAAGTAGTAGGGTTTGGGCATTAAGGAATTATATGAAGGTGATCTATATTTTGGTGATGTTGTGAGAAAAATTAAGGATCCTACAGTAGGTAGTGGTTCTTTTGATTATTTGATGCAGGATGGTTATTTGTTTGGGGAAACAATTGTGCATCCTTTTTGGTTCAATGAGAGAAAATATTATAAGAGAATTGCATAGTGGGGGTTGGATTTGGACACTTTGGTATAAGTAAGACAATTGCTCTTGTTGTAGAAAAGTATTATTGGCCAAAGGTAAAGAGGGACATAAGTAGGATTGTAGCAAGATGTAGAGTGTGCCAAATGGCTAAGGGCCATGCACAGAAATATTGGGTTGTATATGCCATTACTTGTCCCTACTAGGGCCATGGGTTGATTTGAGTATGGATTTTGTGTTAGGACTTCCTAACACACAACGAGGGAATGATTCTATCTTTGTTGTGGTTGATAGATTCTCTAAGATGGCACATTTCATTTCTTGTAAAACAACTAATGATGCTTCTAGAGTTGCAGATTTTTTTTTTCGAAGTGGTTAGATTGCATGGAGTTCAAGAATGATCACTTTAGATCGGGACACAAAGTTTTGAGTCACTTTTGGAAGACTTTATGGAGGAAAATGGGGACACAACTACAGTTCAGTAGTGCATATCACCCCAGATTGATGGGCAAACAAAAGTAGTGAACAAAAGCTTGGGAAATCTCCTACGTTGCATAGTTGGAGAAAAGCCAAAACAATGGGACTTGGCTTTACCACAAGCTGAGTTTGCATATAATAGCTTCGTAAACAAGTCAACAGGGAGGTCTCCTTTCCAGATAGTATATGGTAGGAATCCCAAGGGGTCCTAGATCTGATTGTGTTACCCGGTGAAGATAAAACTAGTGATGATGCAGAAGCATTTGCATAACACATTCTACAGTTACAAGATGAAGTGAGGGAAAAGCTAAAAGTGAGTAATGCAAAATATAAAGCAGTTACAGATGTAGTAGGAGAGTAAGTGTATTCGAAGAAGGAGATATGGTGATGGTTCATCTTAGAAAGGAGAGGTTTCCAAAAGGGACATATAATAAACTCAAGTATAAGAAGATTGGGCCATGTAGGATTCATGAAGAAAATGAGTGATAATGCCTACAAGGTGGAGCTACTGAAAACTTTTCTATCTCACCAATTTTTAATGTTTTTGACTTATATAAGTTTCAGGTCATGATGAAAATGTTGTGGAGGAGGAAGAAATAAACTGGGAGCAGCAGATGCCGAAGAAGAAAAAGGAAAGGGTAATGCGTGTCTTGGACCAAAAGACAGTCACTACTAGACATGGGAGCTACAATCAAGATATTTGGTACAGTGGGAAGGTTTTAGAGGGAAGAAAATACTTGGATTCCTGAGTGGGAATTGAAGAAGATTGACAGTACAAAATTAGATGAATTTCATCAACGAATTCGCAGGAGCTGAATTCTTTTCAACCAGGGGAGAATGATGCGGGAGCATAACTTGCGGAGACCATAACTTTTGATCCGACCGTTGGATCGTCTTGAAATTTTATAGGGTGGTAGATATACATTAGTAATATGCTGGGGTCAACTTTTTCTGAAAGGTTGTGGCCATTTGGCACATTTTTGGGCCCAGATTCTTTCATCTAGTGGCCTAAAATTGGCTCGATTTTTTTCACTTTTGACTAGGTCTTAGAACTTTAATAACTTTTGTTGTACTTGTTAGAATAAGTCAAAATTTTGTGTGAGCCTTAATTTATGAAGGCATATTTGGCACACAAATTTTGGGGCCCATCCAAGTTGTTTTTCTAGTAGGTAATTTTTGGCATTTTAGGGTTTGGCATTTTAGGGTTTTTTTGGCATTTTAGGGTTTTTAGTGTAGACGTGAAATAAAAGGAGGATTGTAATGATGTAAAAGATTAGTGTGGATTCAGAATGAGAAGAAAGCTATTTTGAAAATCTTGGTTTTTATTTGCAAAGATTTTATGTGTGTTTTGGAGGTATTTCAACCTCTTGCAGTTGGATTCACATCAATTGGTATCAGAGCCGGATTTTGATCTTAAGAAATAGTTAAGGTAACATATTACATTTTTCTGTGTAATTTTTTTCCTCTATTTTATATAATCATGGCTAGATGGGAGAGGGAGGTTATGCCCAGATGAATAGGCATATGTAGGAGCTATAGAGATAGGTTGTTGAGCTCATAGGAGAAGTCACCACCTTAGAAGGAGACATGCAAATGGGGATGAAAACCCAAATAGTGATACTGAAGAAGTACCTCCATTAATGAATGAAGGAGGGGATGAGAAGAAAATGAGAGAGATGAAGAAACATTGAATGAGAGGCCATTTGAGGAGAGATTGATCCAGGCTTTAGAGGGAAAAAATGATGACATCAAGATTAATGTTCCTGATTATGGTGGAGGGTTACGACCAGAAGAGTTGATTGACTGGTTGAATCACATGGAAAAATTATTTGAGTGGAAAACCCTTTCAGAGGAGAAGAAGGTTAAGTTTTCATGCACTAATTTGGCTGGACATGCATTGATCTGGTGGGATCACCTACAAAATGAAAGACAAAGGAATGGAAAGGGAAAGATATAAAACTGGAATAAAATGGTAAAGAAGTTGAAAGAAAAATTTCTTCTGTAGATTATGCTCAGACACTCTTTCAAAGATTCCAAAACCTAAGATAGAAGGATCTCAACATTGAGGATTATACGAATGAATTTTACAAGTTTTCAATCAGGGTTGAACAGGGAGAGTCTGAAGAACAAAAGGCTACATGGTATATAAATGGATTGAGTTACACCATACAAGATGAGTTGAGTATGCTCCGGATCCATAGCCTGGATGATGCTTATCAACTCGCATTAAAGGAAGAAAAGAACAAGAGGAATAATTTTAGAAGAGGTGTGAAAAGAGGGCCATCATCATCTCCAATGAGAGGCAGGGGTAGATTTGAATCTACAAAAGGTGAATCCTCTAATGCAGAAGGGCATGAAGATTTTGGTCAAAGTCGTGGTAACTACCAAAGAGGTAGGGGTTTCAGAGGGAAGAGGTTATAATGGAGGACATGGCTGGAATATCCCCCAAAGGTAATATACATGTTATAGGTGTGGTGAAGAGGGTCACAGAGCCTTTGAGTGTCGCACTATCCTACACAAGATAGATGGAAAGGAGAACAACCACGAGTAAATCTGGTTGAAGCTGAAGAGGAAGAAGAAATGGAGGTTGCTTTGAGACTTGGGTGAAACCCTCATGATAAGGAGGATGATGATTGTCCCAAGGAAAGAGAAGGAACAAGATATTGCTGGTGCTGATTCGTGGTTGCGAACAAATATATTTCGAACAAGATGCACCTCTAGAGGAAAGGTATGTAAAATTATTATTGATGGTGGTAGTTGTGAAAATATGGTTTCGAGTGTGATGGTTGATAAACTCAATCTGAAATGTGAGAAGCACCCATATCCTTATCGTATATCATGGTTCAAGAAAGGGAATGAGGTAACCATAGACAAAGGTGCCTTATAAAGTTTTGATTGGGAATACCTACAAGGATGAGGTATGGTGTGATGTTATCCCAATGGATGCATGTCATATATTATTGGGGAGGCCTTGGCAATATGATAGGAAGGTTACACATGATGGAGGAAAAATACATATACCTTTTGGAAGGATGGTGTAAAGGTTGTCTTGTTACCCTTCAAGGAAGAAGAGAAGAGTGAGGGCTTATTGGCAACAAAAGAGTTTGTTATGAAATGGAAGAAGTTGGCTGGTGTTATGCACTGATGTCAAAGAAGGTGGAAATAGAGGACTTTAATATACCTATTGTTAGTGGAAAAGGTATTAAAAGAATACAAAGATGTCATACCAAATGAGCTACCAGATGGGTTACCTCCGAAGTGAGATATTCAACACCATATTGATTTGATCCCAGGATCGGCCCTTCCAAACTAGGAAGCCTATCGGATGAGTCCAACACAGAGTGAAGAGTTGAACAGACAAGTGACAGATCTAATACAGAAAGGATTAGTGAGAGAAAGCATGAGTCCATGTGCAACCCCAGCCCTATTGACTCCAAAAAAAGATGGAGACTGGAGAATGTGTGTAGACAGTAGGGCCATAAATAAGATCACAATTAAGTATCGATTCCCAATTCCAAGATTGGATGATATGATGGATGTGCTAGTTGGAGCCCGATATTTTAGCAAGATTGACCTACGGAGTGGGTACTACAGATCCGGATCCGTGAAGGGGATGAATGGAAAATGGATTTCAAAACAAAAGAAGGGTTATACGAGTGGATGGTGATGCCATTTGGGCTATCTAATGCACCCAGTACATTCATGAGGCTGATGAACAGTACTCGAGAATACAATGGTAAGTTTTTGTTGTCTATTTTGATGATATTTTGATATTTAGTAAGATAGTGGAAGAACACTTGTTACATATGAAATTGGTGTTAGACTTGTTACGTAAAGAGAGTCTATATGCAAATTTAAAGAAGTGTAGATTTCTTCAGAAGAGTCTAGTTTTTTGGGGTTTTGATATCAGAGGATGGAGTGAGGATGGATGAGGAGAAAGTAAAGGCAATTTTGGAATGGCCTATTCGAGGAATGTGACAGAGGTTCATAGTTTTCATGGATTGGCAACTTTTTATAGGAAGTTCATCAGGAATTTCAGTAGCATCGCTGCACCCATAACAGAGTGTACAAAAGGGAGGGAGTATGTATGGACTAAGGCAGCAACAGATAGTTTTGAATTTTTGAAGAAGAAAGTGTCAGAAGCACCTGTTTTGGTATTGCCAGATTTTAGTAAGGTCTTCGAGGTTGACTGTGATGCCTCACATGTCGGGATTGGAGTTATACTGAGTCAAGAAGGATGACTTGTAGCATTCTTTAGTGAAAATCTAAATGAAGTTAGGAGGAAATATTCTACTTATGATGTGGAATTTTATGCTATTGTTCAAGCATTAAGGCACTGGAGACATTACTTGGTAGCAAAGGAATTTGTACTCTTCACTGACCATGAAGCATTGAGGTATGTAAACACACAAAAGAAACTAAATAGTAGGCATGCAAAATGGGTTTCATTTTTGCAAGAATATACTTTTGTCTTAAAGCATAAGTCGGGTAAGAGAATCAAGTTGTTGATGCCTTGAGTAGGCGTGTAGCACTTTTGACAACAATGGAAAATGAAGTAGTAGGGTTTGGGGCAGTTAAGGAATTGTATGAAGGTGATCAAATTTTGGTGATGTTGTGAGAAAAATTAAGGATCCTATAGTAGGTAGTGGTTCTTCTGATTATTTGATGCAGGATGGTTATTTGTTCAAGGGAAACAATTGTGCATCCTTGTTGGTTCAATGAGAGAAAATATTATAAGAGAGTTGCATAGTGGGGGTTGGTTGGACACTTTGGTATAAGTAAGACAATTTCTCTTGTTGTAGATAAGTATTATTGGCCAAAGGTAAAGAGGGACATAAGTAGGATTGTAGCAAGATGTAGAGTGTGCCAAATGGCTAAGGGCCATGCACAGTAATATTGGGTTGTATATGCCATTACATGTCCCTACAGGGCCATGGGTTGATTTGAGTATGGATTTTGTGTTAGGACTTCCTAACACACAGCGAGGGAATGATTCTATATTTTTGTGGTTGATAGATTCTCTAAGATGGCACATTTCATTTCTTGTAAAAACAACTAATGATGCTTCTAGAGTTGCAGATTTTTTTTTTAGAAGTGGTTAGATTGCATGGAGTTCCAAGAATGATCACTTCAGATCGGGACACGAAGTTTTGAGTCACTTTTGGAAGACTCTATGGAGGAAAATGGGGACACAACTACTATAGTTTAGTAGTGCATATCACCCCAGAATGATGGGAAAATAGAAGTAGTGAACAGAAGCTTGGGAAATCTCCTACGTTGCATAGTTGGAGAAAATCCAAAACAATGGGACTTGGCTTTACCACAAGTTGAGTTTGCATATAATAGCTCGTAAATAGGTCAACAAGGAGGTATCCTTTCCAGATAGTATATGGTAGGAATCCTAAGGGGTCCTAGATCTGATTGTGTTACCTAGTGAAGATAAAACTAGTGATGATGCAGAAGCATTTGCAGAACACATTCTACAGCTACAGGATGAAGTGAGGGAAAAGCTAAAAGTGAGTAATGAAAAATATAAAGCAGCTACAGATACTCAGTAGGAGAGTAAGTGTATTCGAAGAAGGAGATATGGTGATGGTTCATCTTAGAAAGGAGAGGTTTCCAAAAGGGACATATAATAAACTCAAGTATAAGAAGATTGGGCCGTGTAGGATTAGAAGAAAATGAGTGATAATGCCTACAAGGTGGAGCTACTGAAAACTTTTCCATCTCACCGCTAGTTTTAATGTTTCTAACTTATATAAGTTTCTAGGTCATGATCAAAATGTTGCGAGAGGAGGAAGAAATAAATTGGGAGCAGCAAGATGTCGAAGAAGAAAAAGGAAAGGGTAATGCGTGTCTTGGACCAAAAGACAGTCACTACTAGACATGGGAGCTACAACAAATATTTGGTATAGTGGGAAGGTTTACAGCAGGAAGAAAATACTTGGATTCCTAAGTGGGAATTGAAGAAGATTGATAGTACAAAATTAGATGAATTTCGTCAACTGAATTCGTAGGAGCTGAATTCTTTTCAACCAGGGGAGAATGATGCGGGAGCATAACTTGTGGAGACCATAACTTTTGATCCGACCATTGGATCGTCTTGAAATTTTACAAGGTGGTAGATATACATTAGTAATATGCTAGGGTCAAATCTTTTGTAAGGTTGTGGCCATTTTGGCACATTTTTGGGGCCCTAGATTCTTTCATCTAGTGGCCTCAAATTGGCTTCGATTTTTTTTCACTTTTGACTAGGTCTTAGAACTTTAATAACTTTTTTTGTACTTGTTAGAATAAGTCAAAATTTTGTGTGAGCCTTAATTTATAAAGTTATATTTGGCATGAAAATTTTGGGGCCCATTCGAGTTGTTTTCTAGTAGGTATTTTTGGCTTTTTGGGTTTAGGGTTTTTGGCATTTTAGGGTTTTTAGTGTAGACGTGAAATAAAAGGAGGATTGTAATGATGTAAAAGATTAGTGTGGATTCCAGAATGAGAAGAAAGTTATTTTGAAAACCTTGGTTTTTATTTTCAAAGATTTTATGTGTGTTTTGGAGGTATTTCAACCTCCTGCAGCTGGATTCACATCAAGAAATTAACAACAAAAATTAGTTTATAAAATAAAAAAAAAATAAAATATCTTTTTGTTTGTTTTGCAAATTTTTGTGGTTTTATAAGTGTTTTTAGGAGCGAGAATAAGATTTAAAATCCAAATTAAAAAAGTCTTTACTAATTATGTGTTTTTCCTCTAAGTGCAGTAGTTGATTTAGTTGTAGTTAAATTGACAAGGGCTACTATATTTAGAGGGATACTTCCCTACACTCATCTCCTTAAACCCCTACCTATCAACGATCAATTTGAGAGTGGGAAAGTTCCTATGTTCAAGGAATATACTATTTCCTAGTTTTGAGCTGGTTAATGGTGGTTTGCTCTTTGATCTTGGCAATCTCCCATCCACTATCTCGAATGTGATTTCTTCAAGGTTCTCCTACAACGCCTGGAAACCACAACACGATGAGTTCCCCCTTGACTCGTTCCTCTACACACATCCTGCTCGTGGATTAGACCCATCCGTTATTTTATATCAGATATTCTTCTCCAAAGACCCACATGTATGCTCTGTCTTTAGAGCTTCCTTGGGTATTTCCACAAAAGATAAGCCCAAACCGTTGACATGTAGTCCCATCTGTATCTAACTCAGAATAGACGACACCTGGTCGAAGTAGTAGTTTATAGTTTTGTGTATATTCCTTCATATCTTGTTTGGGTCGATTAGTTTTAGTTTTAGTGGTCGTAGTCAAATGTGTTATGACTATTCAAATTATTTGAGTTAAGAAATTTTATATAGTGTTGTTATATTATTTATACATGTTCTATGGTCAATGTATTTTAAAAAAAAGGGTCATTTGTTGATAGAGTTGTTATCTCCTATCCTTATTATCAAAATTTGTGTCTAGTTTTATAGTGAGTCATTAAAAGTGTTACTAGAAGAGTTGAAAAAAATATATAGAAAAAAAGGTCATTGTAAAAGTCCTCGAAAAATTATTTTTTTGCCTCACGGACGCATTTTTGGTATTACCCGACGTCCAATTTTTGGGAGAATAAGATGTATAATATTGGAATTTTTATCGAGTTCTAATGATATTTATGATGACTTAAAAAGAAGTAAAATATGCGAGGCACCGCCCCTTGACCCCGATAGGGTGCCATCCTAGACCCCGTTTTGGAATTTTAGAACCAAAGCGAACATTTGTGAGGAAGAAGCATCGAAAAAGGTGGTGCAAATTTGAGCTTCAACATCCAATTTCTGAGTAAGCAACATGATTAATAGAGGATGGAGGCAATGGAGGTTAGAGGTCAATTAAGAACCTCTCGTCGATCACCAACAATGGGGCCGCATGAAGCTATGGTGACAGTGTGTGTCTATGTGTGTTTTCTTTTATTTCAGATTTGCAGTATGTTTTCAGAGTTCCTGTTTGAATAAGTGGAATGTTCACATTGAGGAGGGAACTGGAACATGGTCTCAATGTTCAATTTTCCCTCTATTCAGTTTGTATTCAGTAAGTAGTGGTTCCTACATGATTCCTGAAGGAAAGACATAGTGACAGATGAAAGAAAAAAGGAAAAGCAACATCATGATATTTGGGTTGTTGGTTATCTTGTAAAACCATCCTTTGTTTTAGGTTGTTGGTTGTCCTGTAAAACCATCCTTTGTTTCAGGTTGTTGGTTGACCTACAAAACCATCCAGATCATGAGCACACATGGGCGACAAGCTGCAGAAGGAAGTGTGATTGTTGTTTCTATAATGTCAACATTAGGGGAGTGTATATTGGGAATTAATAATGTTAACAATAGGGGAGTGAATGTTACAAATATATTGTGACATTATTAATAAATTTTAATATTATTAATAATGAGTTTATAGAACTCATATTAATAATATAGTTGTAATAGTTAGTATTAGTATTTGGGTGAGTTGTGAGAACAAATCACGTAGCTATTTTGGTGTGTGAGATAATAAAGGGATGTGTGAGATATTAGGGGATAAGTCTGAGAGATTCATGGAGAGAGATATGAGGGATTGAAGATGAAGTTTGAATCCACCTTTGTAGGAGATCAAACACTATAAAATGTATTCTCCATCTATGTAAATCCATCCTAGATGAATTTAGTTTCTAAATAATTATATTCGGTGTTTGTATAATTGTGAAGTGTTTAATAATCTCACCTCTCTACTCGACCCCAACTCAGGTGAGATGAGCTCCTAAGCCTTTGCCTACCACTCACCTTTCCCCTGCCCAACTTGGTCCAAGCCGAGCTCACTAACTATCTCCCTTACCCCCTCACGAGATCCCTCCCCCGACCTTCCTACCGACCTACCCCTCATCCCGATTCATCCAAGTCGAGCCAAACCTATTCCCTACTCTGTCCAACTACCTTTCTCCCCAAGCGATCCACCACTATGAAAACGTTGTGCCATCCGGATCCACCCCTTCTTACCTCCGTCATGCACTGACCACCGCCGAGTCTCCATCGAGCCCCTGCTCCATCCCCTCCCTCGCTCTATGATACTCGTAGATCCTGCCGAGCCCCCACCATAATGCAATCTATCTACCACCGCGACCCCACTACATTGCCGTCGCACTACCACCCTCCTCACTGCCTCCCGACTCACTCGACCTGTCTCCTAGCCTCGATCCTACGAGCCCTCCTTGCATGCCGCCATCCAACTCACTCACCCTCGCACCCTCACACCTAGCTCTCTCTGCACAACCCAAAACATTGCATCCGATCCTTTGCAGAAACAAGTCTTAGATTAGTGTTTATTTTCTTTTAGAAAGATTTAAAGGTCATTTCCTTAAAACATAGGTTAGACCTTAGTTTAGATTAAATTTATTATAACTTTTATTATTATTATTTTTTTAATTTAATTTACTTAGCTTAGTTAGTTGATTTTTAATTAGCTAATTAGTTATTTTAGTTAATTAATTAGTTTATTTTAATTAGTTAGGCCCTTTTTAATACTAATTAGTTAGTTTTAATTAATTAATTCATTAGGTCCTTTAAACCTAATTAGCCCCCTTTCATTATTTTTTTCATCTATTTCGATTAATGGACTAATTGTGAAAATTATTAATACTGAGGGTTATTAGAGATTTTTGTTTAATTAAAATCACTTCTTAGGGAATTTTTGTAAATGTTTAACCATTTTGCAATGTCAATAACACTTTAAAGGAAATTTCTTACGTTTCGTTAATCATTTTTCATTTTTGTGATGCTAATCATAATAAACCACGTGTATGTTATTTTCTCGTACTTGTACTGCGATCTTGAAAATTAGAAATGTGTATTTATTTACTTGTTTTTCTTACTTGTCTTGTGTATTTTCATTGTAGAAAAACTTCCTAACCATTTTTTTCAAGACCATCTCTAAAGAAGGTTGTTAAAACTTTAAAACTACTAAATGCAAGATGCCTTGTTTGATGATCAAGCAAACCCCTTTATCACCTTTCTTAAATTTTTATAAAATTAACTTTATTTAAACTTTTCGGAGTTGGGATTATTCCCTTCTTCTAACTGTAATTGTGGGAAGTGTATGGCCAAGGGATAGAAACTCACCGTGAGGAGTACCACATGAATCCAAAAGTAGTCGAGTGCCTTGAGTAAACTCGTTGATGAAACGGGTACCCCACTCAACTTACTAGTATGCCTTTTGTGACATGATTATAATCATGGGTATCCATAATGGCGACCCTAACTTGATCCTTTGAGTGGAGTAAAATCAGGATTATCGTATCAAGGGGTAAAGTAAAGCCGACAACTAGCAATAGTACTGTGCTCTCTCGGATATACTACGACACTTAGGGAGATAACTTATTATAGGAATCCACGAGGTTTTCAAGTCAATTTTAGGTGTAGGCCAACTTTCACTACATCATTTTTCATTTTTTTACGTGTTACAAGTTTGTGCTCCACTCTTTTCATCCAAAATTTCTATCTCTCCACCTTGTCACATTGTAATCTGTTGGGTTTTAAAATTGCTATTTAATAACCACGGTCATGGAGACAGAAAGTCCCTCCTCTTTAATGGGAGAGGTTCCCTTATTGAAAGCAGCGAGAAAACTTATATACAAATGTACAACTTTCAAAGCGTGGAGTCCTGATACTTTGAAACGTTTTATGCCCAAAGATCATCAATATGAAAGGATAGAAGAATTAAGGAGATGAGGAAGGAAGAACATAACAATACTTTCAAGAAATATAGATGGCAGAGTATCACCTTATACGTATTGAACCAAGGAGTTGTAGAATAGAATCATTCACTTTCATAACCAATATAATTCCACAGACGCAAAGTTCCAGAAATCATATAAACAAGAACACAAAGTTTCCTATCATAAAAGATGAATGATTCCCAAGTTTCAGACATGAAAGAAGAAAAGTAGAGGAAGAAAGGGGAAAAGATTTTGTATTGATTACTTGAATCTATTACCTTTACAGAGTCTCAAGGTCCAACCCAAAACAATGGCGTGGAAAAGCCAATAAATAGTTTCCAAGAACGGTTACATTCGGTTACAGAAAAATGATGAAACTGATTCAAGAAATCGTTCTCTGAACTTCTCAAATGCCTCGGCCATTTCCATGCTTGGTGGAAAAACCAGATGCATCGAATCCCATCCATCCACCCTACCTTTGCAAACTTTAAATTCGAGCCATCCACATGGGAGAGATTTAAACTGAAGTGGGCTTGCGGATGCCTTTTACATTTTTTTCCTTTGAAGTTGTGCCAGGATGACATGTGGAGAGCTCTGTCGATTCTTTTATACTTAGTCGATTTGGGCCTATTTCCTGCTTGACTTATGTTGACCCCTAGACATGTGGAGGGTTGGGGCCCATTTGAGTTTTCACTTTGGAAATGCCTCCTGAAATTATGCCGAGCTGATGCGTGTCTCCTTCCGCCGGTCTTGGAATTTTCAACTGCAAAATCTATCTCTCCATTGACTTTGACCACGTGGCATGCTTGGCATTCATTTGGAGATTTTCCCTTTGGTTTCACTTCCTAAATTGTACCGTTGAGGCATGTGGAGACTTGACGAACCTTCCATACTTAGTCAATTTTAACGATCGACTCTTTCTATTTTTTGGACCTGGGACACATGGAGAACTGGCGCAAGTTTGAGAACTACCCCAGGATTTGATTTTTGAAGTTACATCGATGAGGCACGTGGCTCGTCCACTGAATCTTCCATACTTATCCGATTTGGGATTGTTCTGCCTTCATTTTGGACCTGGGACACATGGAAAGCTTGCGCTTATTTGAGGACTGTCCCTTGGGCCCTTCCCCTAGAGTTGCACCATTTGGATGCGTGGAGGTGCTTGATGACACTTAAAACATGGCCAAACCGCATCCAATCGAGAGATGTCCGCGTACTTACCCGTGGATTCTAGGGAAAAATTAACAGGAAGATACGCTTGTCATTCCGACTATAAGAAGAAACTAAAAATAAATGGAAAAACTTCACCATTACACCCGAATTTCAAATTGTTCTCCATGAAATGGGAAAACATCAAATAATGTCAGGCTCGATGCGATCCAATACTCCAAGGTACCGACTCAATTTTTTTGAAACTTGACTTCAAAAGAGGGGAATTTTGAGGGCAAAAATAGTTGGCTCTTTCTATGGATGACTTGACAACTGGGGACGAGGCAAGGTCAAGAACCACAAAAAAATTAGGGAAAGCAGAGCAAGTGCCTTATCCATTGGGCAAATAGAGTCAAAGGAAAACCAACATAGAAGAAAAACACACGAAAAGGAAACAAACCAAAAAGGAAGAACAAAAACAAAACACAAAGGAATGACCCAAAACCAAAACACTATACAAAATATACTAGAAGGACCACCTAGTCACCTAGGAATTGAACAAATTTAGATACTACCCACTATAAGGAAGTGGGAGAGGAGAATCATTTGTGTAATCTAAATAAAAGATTTCTCTCTAGCAAAATGTCTGATTCTAAAAGGACCAAGCCAAAGAGAATCAAACTTACCATGGCTTCCTTATGGCTCATGTCTTTTGTCCCAAAGCAGCACAATGTCTCCCACTTGGAAAACTCTAGGTTAAGATTTCTTGTTAAAAAAAGCCTTCACTTTCAACTGATGAGCTGCTATCCTATCAACCACTTGTAATCTGTCCTCATCAAGCTTCTAAAGGTACAAAATTCTCTTGTCCAAAGAGCTACTGAAACTTGAATCTTCAATGGTTTTCATTAGATGCAAGGTTGGCAATTCTATCGTGACTGGCAGTTGAGCTTCCACACCATACACCACTTGGAAAGGAGACATTCCAATTACTCTCTTGGGTGTAATTATATCATCCCAAAGTGCATCATATAGCTTCTTATGCCAATTCCTCTGAGAATCATTCACAAGCTTTCTAACTATGTTCACCAAGTTCTTGTTTGTTGATTCGCTGTCCATTCCTTGGGGGTAGTAATATGAAGAATGAGCAAGTGAGATCCCATACCCATAACAGAATTCCATCATCTCAGTAGAAGAAAATTTGGAAGCATTATCAGTCACAATTTTGTTTGGGGTCCCAAACCTGATCAATATGTTCTCCTTGTTGAAGTTGCAAACTACCTTGGAAGTAGTACTCTTAACTGGGATGGCTTCCACCCACTTGGTGAAGTAATCTGTGGCAATCAACACATAGGTATGCCCAACACTGGAAAGTGGGTTAAGAGTTCTAATGAAATCCAATCCCCACTATTGAAAGGGCTCACCAATCACTCGGCTTTAGTAGTGGCAAAGCAACTAACTTAGGTCTTCCGAAAAACGTTTGGCATGCTTCACATTTACCAACCCATTTTGATGCATCTCGAATAGAGTGGGCCAATAATAACTAGCATGAAGTATTTTATGAGCTATTACAATAGAGGAGAAATGACCTCCACAAGCCTGGTCATGAAAAGTAGAGAACAACTTCTTTTTTCGCTCCTTTTCTACACACTTCAAAAACCTTCCATCTATGTCTCATTTGAACAAAGCATTCTCCCATAACACATATTGTGTAGAATTGAGTTTGATGGCTCTCCTCTCTTTGGAACTCAAGTGAGATGGAAAATCTCCATAGGTCAGAAAGTTAGCAATGTCATCATACCATACATCTGTCGAGTTGAGGAACAAAACAATAGGGACATCAACTCCATCTTTGGACAACTCCTTGGCAGCTCCCTCAGCAATGAGTTCACACAAGCCCTTACCTTGAACCAGATTTATTGTCTTGATGTCAAGATCATACTCTTGCACCTTTGCTACCCAATTACCTCTCTTGGTTCCAAATTCTTGCTGAGTAAGAATGGATTTGATTGTTGTATCAGGCACCAACACCACAAAATGAGAATTAAGGATGTAAAACCTAAACTGCTTGACAACTTTGACAACTACAAAAGCATGTTTCTCCATCATGGTGTACTTCATCTCATGAGTTTTCAAGACATAACTCATGAATGCAATTGGGAGCTCATGATCTTCAACATTCTTTTAGGCTAACACAATAGCTAGGGTATTTTTAGTGGCATAACAATAGATAATGAAATCTTTTCTAAAGTCAGGGCATGCCAAGATTGGAGTCTTTGCAATAGCCTATTTAATGTCCTCAAATTATTTCTTCCCTTCAGAGGACCAACCAAAATTTTTCTTCCCTTGCATCATGTGAGAAATGCTCATAGTAAGTTCTATAAAATCGGGGATGAATCTCCTTAGGAAATTGATCTTACCAAAGAAAGAATGGACACCTTTCTTACTTGATGGAAGAGGAATTTGCTGGATGGCCTAAAATCTCTCTGGATCAATATTGATCCCTTCCTTTGAAACAATGTGTCCCAACATCTTTCCTTCTGTGACACAAAACATATACTTCTTAGGGTTTAAAGAAATTCCATGCTCTCTACACTTCTACAATATTGTTTTAAGGTGTTGGAAGTGATCTGTTCTTGCTTTAGAAAACACTGTCAAGTCATCCAAATACAAAACAATTCATTTCCTTTCAAACTTCCAAAATACAAGTCCATGGCACTCTGGAAGTAGCACCAAAGCATTGATGAGACCAAATGACATCCTCTTGTATGCAAAGGTGCCCCAAGGAGTAGTAAAGGTAACCTTATGTTGATCTGCAATATTCACCTCTTCTTGTTTGTACCCTGAGAATCCATCTAACATAGATAACATCTTTGAGCACTGTGATAAACTTGCAATACTTGGTCCATCATGGGGAGAGGGTATTTTCCTTCAAAGAACCCGTGATTTAGATTTTTGAAATCGACACGGATCCGGATCTCACCATTCTTTTCCCTGACAGGACACTATATTAGCAATCCACGTTGAATGGTGGATGGGGAAGATGATCTTAGCCTTCAAAAGCTTTTGTATTTCTTGGAAAATTTTATCACTATCTTTGGATTATATTGCCTTTGCTTGTTTGAAGGGTGATCCTGAGCTTAAGAGGAATGAAATGTTACATTTCTTTAGGCTAAAAAGCCTTAAGATCATCATAAGAGTAAGCTAGAACATCAACATACCTATTCAAATGATTCACCACCTTATTTTTTCTTCTTCTGAGTGCAACATTTTCCAATATTGACCATTTTGGGATCATCGAGACTCCCAATATTCACTTTCGATCTTAGCATTGTCGTGCTCCTTGGAAAACTTTAGACTTCATATATCTATCATGTTTATAAAAAAATCCTCCAAAATCACCATGCCTTTAGGAATTTTGTTGTATTACAGTTTGATGCATCCATCTTGATCCATCTCTTCTTTGACACCCTCTTCATTTGATGACACACACTCTCAGGAAGATTGTAATTCCTTCAAAGTACAAAGTGATCAAAGTTGTCTCTCGAGATTGAAGAAAGAAAGCAAATGCTGGTCATCATTGAAAACTTGCAATTATTTGCATTATCGGAGCACACTGGGTCTATGATCAACCGAATGGTGAATTTCTCCTAAGGGAAATCGGGGGTGAGGAATTAATAAGGACCCCGAAATAGCCAAAGAGTTATCCCTAGTGTTCCTTTCCCTTGGCACAAATTTAATGGAAAAATCATAAAGGAATTCAATGGAATCCCATACCAGATTCCTATAGTGCTTCAATCTTCTGTTCTTTACCTGATAAAGATCTCTAAGTTGTTTTACAATTAACTCTACATCTCCATGAGCAAGAAGGTTCTTCACTCCCATTTCCTTTACCATGCTCAACCCAAGAATAAGGGCCTCATACTCGACAATATTGTTGGTATTTTCAAACTAAAATTTGAAGGAGAAAGGATGAACCTTACCCCATGAGAAATAAGCACTACACCAGCTCCAGAACCAGCTGAAGAGAAGCTTCCATCAAAATCCAAAGTCCATAGACCATTAGGATCAAACAACACTCCCTTTGGAAGACTTGTCTCCTCTTGTGACATGATCATTTAGTTCCCATGCCCAATGTCTTCATACATTATTTGTGCTTTAGGATCATCTAGATTTTGCAAAATACTACTGCTTATTTCTCGTGCAAAGCAACTTCTTCATCTCCCCATTGATAGGGATCAAGGCATGTGACCAATCCATTTGGATCTTACCTCCAACATCTTTGTAAAAGTTCCTACTTAGCTACATGCCATAGGAAGGAGGGATATCAACAACCAAGATGGTAGCAAGACCTTCTCTCTGGTAGTAAAGGAACAAAATATACTTGTGCATCCTTTATTCTCCCAACCAAAGGCACTTCTCTACTTTCCATGGAATAGCAAGAGCCATAAGTTTGGGTTAGGGTTAGACCCAAAGCATGAGCCACTTTTGTAGGAATTACATTATCAGATGCACTAGAATCAATGAAAAATTTCTAAGCTTGTGGCCAGCTATGAGAAGAGTCACATAGAAGGGTTTGATCTTCTCATTGGGTGAAGTGACTGCAGCCACAAGGCTGGGTTGAGGCGAAGAAGAAGGAGTGGGAAAAAGGCCTTTAGAAGAATGGGCTGGGGTTTTAGATTTAGAATTTACAAAGTTAACCATTTTGGCAAAGGCTTTAGGATGGGTTTGATAGAACTCTGCCTCAGAAATCTAAATCTTGGTATTTTAAAGATGGTCTATAATGTCAAAATATCGGATGTGGATGGGGAATCACTACTAGGAGTAGGAGGAGCTTTTGATCTATCAACTTTATCATTTTTTGGACAAGAATTATCAGAAACAAAAGTAGGGGGAGAAGGACTAGATGAGCTTACCTTTTGGATGGAAGTAGTAGGAATAGGAGCTCCTCTTCTTGCAATCATTAGGATGGTGATGGGGTACTCCTTGGATTGTTTTACAGGTTGTACCAATTTTTCCTTTTGTTTGTACGCTCCTAGTTTATAACATTATATGACTCACTGTTCATCTCAGCCACTACATCCTCATAGTCATCTTCATCATCCACACCTTCAGTGGTGAGGAAATGAACTCAAGAACCACCAGGATCCTCCATTTCTTCATCAGCTTCCTCTTCTTGTTCATCATAGAGCCCATTTTCTTCCTCATCATTAGGCTCAAGAACCTCACAAGTAGCATTGATAGGCACCTTGAGGGGTGGAACTTACATTTCCAACTGGTTTGAGAAGAGGGAAAGTGGTTCTAGGCTGAAAGTTCTTCCTTGGAACATCTTGATATGGAGTATCTTGAGCCAATTGTTTCTTGATGGCAATGAGGTCATTAGCCAGATTTTGCCCTAACTGATCCAATTACCTCGAGGAGGAGAGGAAGAAGAAGATGCTTTGGATTCAAAAAACTCCCTTTTCAGCTTTCTAGACATGATCAAGTCATCTTCCACACTGACAGCCAATCTCGATCAAAGCATCCAAATTTGTAAGATTTGCTTTCCTCGGGGCATAGCTTACTTTGGAAATTGAGCATTCAAGAAGAAACACTTCTGAATCTGTTCAACATGCCTAGTATTTAGTGGAATCTTGTTAATCAACTTGTTGAACTTCGCCACAAATTCTCTCATAGGCTCATGTGGCTCCTTCTTGATTTTAGAAATCTAAGCTAGTAAAGCATGCACATCCTCAACAAGTTTGAAAAAGCTGCTCAAATTCAGTCCTCATAGTAGTCTAGTCGATGACGGTCCCAACAGAAGATGGTAAAACCAATGTAGCATTGTCTTGCAAGGTTTCCATAAACAACCTAACAAAGACATCCTCATGTTAAACTCCAAGGACCCACATGCAATAATGAAGGTCGTAATGTGTTCATCAGTGCACTTTGCTATCACCTCTAAATTTGGGAAAATTCTTCTGTTACCCCTAGGTAACTCATGAAATGGTTGAGGAAGAACCAGAGGCCCAAATATTTGTCCCCAAGGCCAAGGTACTGCCATCCTAGGAAAGATTTCTTGAAGTGTAACCGAGACACCAAAAAGAATTAGAGCACGGAGATTAGGGTTAAGTTGTGCTCGAGGAATGCTACTACCGAAACTCTATCTTCAACAAGAGGTGTGCTTGTGGAACGAGCTCTTCTATTTCTTCTTGTTGGAGGAAGTTGAAAACCTTGTTGATCTAGGAGTTGAAATTTGGGATCTTCAATTCCAAAAGCCCTTATACCACGAGTGTATCTTAGAGTCGCCAAATCAAAGAAATGATCAAATTAGTTGTTCATTTTAGAAAGGAAATTTGTTGAACAAATCCCAAAGTAGAGTAAAAAAAAGCTGTTGGGTTTTAAAATTTCTCTTTAAAAACCACATTCAAGGGACAACAAGTCCCTCCTCTTTAATGGGAGAGGTTTTCTTATTGAAAGCAAACAACAAACTTATATACGAATGTACAATTTCAAAGCATGGATTCCTTATACTTTGAAACATTTTATTCCCAAAGATCATGAATATGAAAGGATAGAAGAATTAAGGAGATGAGGAAGGAAGAACATAACAATAATTTCAGGAAATATAGATGGTAGAGTATTACCTTATACATATTGAACCAAGGAGTTGTAGAATAGAATCATTCACTCTCATAACCAATATAATTCTACGGACGTAAAGTTCCAGAAATCATATAAACAAGAACACAAAGTTTCCTATCATAAAAGATGAATGAATCCCATGTTTTAGACATGAAAGAAGAAAAGGAGAGGAAGAAAGGGGAAAAGCTTTTGTATTGATTACTTTGATTCTATTGTCTTTACAAAGTCTTAGCGTCATGTTGGTACCTAGATTTACTCTTCTTCACAAACCGAGCAACATCATGGATTCAAAAAGACACTCAAAGGTAGATAGATGATTATGTATGTCGTTTTATAGCCGGGGAAGTAATCTATCTGACCTTTTTAGCACTCAGGCTTTGAAGAAGTGGGTAGCACCTTAAAAGGATGTGATCTTATCCCAACTATTTTAGGTTGGGCCTTTCAACCAAGGTAAGAGAACCTATTTTGTAACCTCTGTTATTGAATAATGTTGGTAAATCCTTCTTTTGAACAAATTTTATAGAGAATACCTTGGGAAAATATGACCAACACACCAAATATGACTCTCACAAGTTGTCACTTCTAGATTATGGAGATATTTTCAACACAAGGCTAAGGTTACTGAAGAAATTTGGAATCCTGATCTATTCTGCATACTTTAGCAAAAGGATTTTGTTCTTCTGTGGATATACAGAGAAAAACAGGGGTAGTTCGGGGTAGGATTGGTTATTTGAATAATTTTTAGTGGGAGATCAACAAGATAGATTGGAATTTTCTAGATCCTTGAGAAACTTCACAAAAATGGAGAACTCAATAACAAAAAGCTTCAAAATAGTTAAAACATTCCTTCAACTAGAAGGTGTGCATCAATGGAGGCCCAGACATGCACTTTTTCACACAATATTTGAAATTCTAGCACGAAGGCTCAAGTTAGAAGACCCAATAAAACATCAAAATCTAAGATCAGTCATGCCTAAGGTACACCTAGAGGCTTACAAACAATCTCTGTCAATGATGAAAGAAAAGTGATTTTAAATCGTTTATTTCATTCCCAGATGAAATCTCTTCTGAAAAATGAAATTGCAGATGCCACTAAACTATCACAAGGATTGAGATTTGTGTGATTCAAAGAGATTTTGATACAAGATTGTAATAGGAATAAGAAAAACTACTTGCAGACATTCTGAAAGTGAAATAAACACAAAATTTTCCAGATATTTGACACAAATTAACTCAAAATTTATCAGATTCATTAGCAAGGGAGAGTTATTTAAAAATCTTAGAGCTTGTTGATGGCTATACACTTACTACCAAATCAACATGAATGAAAATCTAACACAGAGGAAGTTAACCTGGTTTCTCAGAGGATGAGCTTTTCTCAAAATTTTCTCGTGAAAATGAACTCTCGACCATTTGCAAGAGTAATCTCATTGCATTTATAATACACCCTTTACATCTAATTTTCCCCAAAAGAGGAATATTCGAAGCACCTTTGTTGCACACATCGGATCATAAATTACGTAAAAGTGACATTTAATGATTCACAAAAAGGTTACCAAGTGTTTTCAAGAAGGAGAATCATTGCAAATATTTGCATCATTTTTCTAACTGGAGGCATATTCTTCATCCTTGGTGCCTGCTAACTTTAATCATTTCATCTCTTTTCCCTCCGAAATTTTACTCGCAACTTCGGGTCTAGCATATTGCGTTTCTACACAAGCTCAAACAAAAATCCACTTCAAGAGTACTTCAGATCTACAAATTGAGCTCCCAAATTAATTCAATTAAATGTTGAGACCCTAATGACACAAATTTGCCATAAATTTGATGAAGAATGATGCAAAATGCCACTCAAAACATCTTGGAGCTTCAATGGTGGTAAAATCAAATGAATGCATAGCTTTCATTGATCATGCATTTCAAATTTTAATACGAGCCCTCGCACGGAAATATGTGATTGAAACGGGTCTAGGGGCATCTTTTGACATTTTATAATTTTTGGAAAAAGTAAAATGTTAACATTTTTCTCCGCCCCTCCGCCCTCGAAAAGGGCTTGACACATGTCCTAATGTGGGTCCTAGTGGACCTGCGCTTCAACTTACAAATTTTATCCCTATTTTCCAAAAAGGAAAAAGTTCCATATTTTCCCCACGGGCCTGCACCTCCGTTTCCCCACCTGCTACATGTCTCAATGGTGCACTTTGAGATGGTCCCAAAAAGTAGAGACCCCAAACAAGCATGGGCCCAACACATGTCTCAGTCGACAGAGTCTCCAAGTGTCCTCCTGGTGCTTCTTCAAAATAGAACTCAAGGGCCGGTCCCCAAACATGCACGGTCCCTCCACGTGTCCCAAGCCCCTTTAGGAAGTTGCGTGAAAAGTGTAAGTATAGGAAGGCTTGGGACGAAGCCTCCACGTGGACATGTTTTGGGTTGAAGCGAGCCTTAGAATTTTTAAATTTCCCCAAGAGCCTCATCCACCAAAAATGGCCACTTTTCAATTGATTCCAAGAAGTAATTTTGATCGGGAAATTACACCGTCAAACCGTAAAATGCAGGAGAGCCACCATTTGAGCCCGGGAGACAGAAAACATAACAGAGGCCATAAACTAATGGATCTCAAAGGTCGATGGGATGAGACTAATTTGAGCACCAACATAGGCTCTGACTCGGGGATGGGCACTCCCCGTGAGTGCCACAAGAACCAATAGCAGACCAAGTGCCAAGAACATCCAAGTGCCAAAAACATACCATTGGGCAACAAAGTCAAAGAAAAAGCTAGCATAGCAGAACAACCACAACCATCCTCAAAAACCGAACCGAGAAACCAACAAAACTAGGTCACCAAGGACCAAAATGAACAAAACACAAAAGCAAACGAGAACAAAGAACTATACATTGTACAATGGAGAGCATCCTGATTCAAAGAAAATAATCAAGGAAAAACTTCAAGTGCTTGCCATTTTGGATATGACCATGCTAAGCTAGTTCTGATATGTTTTTAACAGCTGGTCATATGATTGCTCTCTTTTCCATCCAAGTCACTATCTGACCACATTTCTTTAGGCTTATCCTTTGTGCCTGGGTCAAGTTTTCTAACATCTTTCAAGGCTGCATCAAACATCAAAGTCTCAGGAAAATCATCTTGCTCATGATACCTGTATTGACCAATTTCATATTCCTTGAAAGCAACATAGCTCATAGAGTTATCAATATCAATATCTGCATGCAATACTTCATAAGAAGCATTGTTGGGGTCCTCAATAAGATATAACATTTTATTTTCACTAGGTAACTTGACAAGGCTGCCCTCAATCGGGATGGTGGCATAGGACATATCCATTTGAACACTCCCACCAACATTTGCAGCCCATTTTCTGGACAACAACATACCCCATTTGGTAGGGCAATCCACAATAACAACATCAAGTTTCAGGTTCTTACCTAGATAAGCTGCAAGTTGCACTATCAGACCCTTGACACATCCAACCATTGGCACCTCCCTAGAATCCATGGTAGTACACTTCCCATAAGCTACTGTTACTTTGAGATCCAACTCATTCATGACCTCAAGAGGCATAACATTACATGATGCTCTAGAATCAAACATACAATTGTGTAACAACTTATCCTTAATAATCAAAGTAGTAAAAAATGGATCCACCTTCAGTTGAGACTCAACCAAGGATGTTCCCAAATATACTTCAGGTGGCTCACCTAGTTCTTCCAGTACTTGGGGTTTTTTCAACTCTGAAATGGTAGGATGAGTCTCAACATTATTTACATTTCTACCTTGGGTGACCTTTTCTTCTTTAAATCCCAAATATTCGAATGCTCTGTTCCTATGCTCAGGGATTCTAAGAAATTCAAAAATAGGAACAAAATCTTGATCTGACTCAAGATTTGGGCTATGTCACAAGGAACATATTTGGGTAATGTAGTGTTAGGAGGGAGGTTTACAAATTCATCTGATGGCACATGATTTTTTACAGTTTGAGCATAGGGAGGGACACAAGTTCTACTTGAGACAACAAGGCCTTTTCCAGATGTATCTTTCTTTGGAGTCTCTTTTGGGATATTGGTAAGCACTGGAATTTTTGGTTTGGCTTGAGGCCCTGCCCCTTTGGCAACCCTACTCCTGGTATTATATTCTTTTTCATGGCCAACCAAAACATTCATTAACAACTACCTATCCTCCTCAAAAGGTATCCCTCCATCATACTTCTCAATCATTAGAGCTCTTAGGTACTCAAAATCATTATTAGGAAGTTCAAAATCTTGCACCATATCAATTTCAGAAGTATGAGTGGGAGGAAGAGGTAATACCCAGTGAATGCAATCCTAGAAATCTTTAGTAGTTTTGGCACTCATCATCTCAGTTGAGGTTGCTCCCTGTTGTGAACTCATAGAGGAATCCACCATGCATGCATCATCATCAGTACCATCATCATTATCAACTTCTTCTTCTTGCTGATTTACTTCACATGGAGGATGGGGTAGAAAGCATCTATCACACCAATCAATCTCATTGGCTTCATCAACAAGTAGCAACCCAGAAGTCAGAGGATCAGGGACCATTCTACTTTCATGTGCTTGGGGATGTCTACTTGTAGATCCCATGGGTCCTTTACCTCTGTCATCTAACCTCTGATCACCCCTAGGATGATTTCCAAATCTATCATGATTTTGTGCCTTTTCTTTGACCTTGTGAACTCTACCCAATTCCTTTCTCTGCCCAGGCTAGTTTGTAAGATATTTCTTTGACAACCCCTGCCAAAGTTTTAACAACCTCCTCAAGATCCACACTCTTGCTTGCTTGAGGTTTTTCTAGGTTTATCAGTTTGACACCCTCCCTCTTAGGAATTTTTCCAACTGCTTTGATGTTGTTCTCAATTTGTAGAGCCATGGTAAAGGCCTGCCTCAAAGTGCCGGGGTTTTATCCCTCAAATAGTATGCAACCTTCTTGTCAAATGCATCAAGCATAATTTATAAGACAAGATTCATCACATGGCCTCAAATTCACAGTAATCTTCTCAATGTCTTATTGAATCTTGTATTAAAATCATGCACTGATTCATTAGGATTATTTTTAATATTTTCAAATTCTAACAAAAGAAACCTATTCTTCATTGGCCTTTTGTCACCATTGCAATCTAAATGCATTCTTCATTTCAGTCCAAGAATCAATAGAGTTATCAGGAAGAGCTTTATACCAGTCCCTTGCATCCTCTTCTAGAGTATGAATAAATAATTTAATGTATACATCTTCAAACTCTATTTTGAAATCCTCCATCATATTGACAAAGAGTTTCAAAGTTGATCACCAATTATTGCATTATTTCCTTGAAACTTAGGTAATTTGTTTCTTACATCCTATGGCACAACATTCAGATAGCCATCCATACCTATAAAACTGATGGGACCAAAAGTATTAACGAAAAATGGAGGTCTGGGTGGAGGCTGAGCCATGTTATTCTGAGGAGGTGATCTTATAGGGAAACAGAGTGATGAGGAGTGAGGGGTCTGTGTGGTACAGGGATACAATTTTTAGAATGATTATCCCCTAATGACTCTTTTTCATGGCAGACACTATCAGATTTGGAAAATACAGGGGTAGAATGAGATGCAAATCTTTCAAATACAGGGGTAGAATGAGAAGGCCCCTCTCCAGATGGAGAATTTGGATTTACAAAGAGACTACCTGATTCAGAAGTAGTTGAGGAAGCATTGCAGTCTTCAATCACGTGCCGATCAATTTCACCAATGGAGACCTCTTTTCTTGATGCTTGATCTCCAACAACCTTCCAAATTCTTCCTCCTTCTGAATTAGACTTTCCAAACTTTGGAAACAACCTTCTACTAGGGTCTATGGCAAAGAAAGATCTTCTTCCTTCCATCTTTGCAAAGATTAGTAACAAATTTTCATTGATAGAGGTTAAGACACTGGCATTTATCAAAATAAATAAACACAGAGTCACCACTAAGGATTTTCACTACGAGATGTGCAAAAATGCACTAAAAGATAATATGTAAAATGTTTGTCAAGATGGAATCTTGTAAAAATTATAAGATTTGATCTTCTTTTACCCAAATTTATCAATCACAATGCAAGCAAGTGCAACAATGCACTAACTTGAAATCGGGAAAATTGCAGACAGAGCTTATAACTTTGAACAAATCTCACAAATCTGCATATAAAATGAGTTCTTAACAATGTATTTGCACACAAAATTTGTAAGAAACATTACCAGGGTTTGATACATATCCAAATATTTCAAATATTTTCAACAAGTCCCCAACAAAGGTGCCATTTTGGTGTTGGTACCCGGATTTACTCTTCTTCACAAACCGAGCAGCATCATGGATTTGACAAGACACTCAGAGGAAAATATATGATTATGTATGTCGTTTTGTATCCGGGAAGCAATCTATCTGACTTTTTAGCACTTAGGATTTGAAGAAGTGGGTAGCACCTTAAAAGGATGTGATCTTATCCTAACTATTTTAGGTTGTGCCTTTCAACCAAGGTAAGAGAACCTATTTTGTAACCTCTGTTATTGAAGAATGCTGGTAAATCCTTTTTTTGCATAAATTTTATAGAGAATACCTTGGGAAAATATGATCAACACACAAAATATGACTCTCATGAGTTGTCACTTCCAGATTATGGAGATATTTTCAACACAAGGCTAAGGTTATTGAAGAAATTTGGAATCCTGATCTATTCTGCATACTTTAGCAAATGGATTTTGTTCTTCTATGGATATACAGAGAAAAATAGGGGTAGTTCGGGGTAGGATTGGTTATTTGAATATTTTTTTGGTGGGAGATCAACAAGATAGATTGGAATTTTCCAGATCCTTGAGAAACTTCACAACAAATGGAGAACTCAATAACAAAAAGCTTCAAAAATAGTTAAAACATTCCTTCAACCAGAAGGTGTGCATCAATGGAGGCCTAGACATGCACTTTTTCACACAATCTTTGAGATTTTAGCACAAAGGATCGAGTTAAAAGACCCAATAAAACATCAAAATCTAAGATCAGTCACACCTAAGGTACACCCAGAGGCTTACAAACAATATCTATCAACAAATGAAAGAAAAGTGATTTTAAATCGTTTATTTCATTCCTAGATGAAAGATCTTCTGAAAAATAAAATTGTAGATGCCACTAAACTATCACAAGGATTGAGATCTGTGTGATTCAAAGAGATTTTGATACAAGATTGCAATAGGAACAAGAAAAACTACTTGCAGACATTCTAAAAGTGAAATAAACACAAAATTTTCCAGAGATTTGACACAAATTAACTCAAAATTTATCAAATTCATCAATAGGAGAGTTATTTAAACAATCTTAGAGCTTGTTGATGGCTATACACTTGTAACCAACTCAACATGAATGAAAATCTAACACAGAGGAAGTTAACCTGGTTTCTTGAAAGTTTTCTCAGAGGATGAGATTTTCTCAAAATTTTCTCGTGAAAATGAACTCCCGACCATTGCAAGAGTAATCTCATTGCATTTATAATACACCCTTTACATCCAATTCCCCCAAAAGAGGAATATTCGAAGCACCTTTGTTGCACATATCGGATCATGATTTGCAGAAAGTGACATTCAATAGATTCGCAAAAAGGTTGCCAAGTGTTTTCAAAAAGGTGAATCATTACAAATATTTGCATCATTGTTCTAACTGGAGGCATATTCTTCATCCTTGGCACTTGCAACTTTAATCATTTCATCCCTTTTTCCTATGAAATTTACTTTGCAACTTCTAGATCTAGTATATTAGGTTTCGCTTGAGCACGAGCAAAAAGCCACATCGAAGAGTACTTCGATCTACAAATCGAGCTCCCAAATTGATTCAATTAAACTTTATAGACCCAAATGACACAAATTTGCCAAAATTGATGAAGAATGATGCAAAAATGCATCTCCAAACATCTTGGAGCTTCAATGGTGGCAAAATCAAATGAAATGCATAAGCTACCATTGATCCTACATTTCAAATTTTAATCTGAGCCCTCCGCATGGCAAAATGTGATTGGAAATGGGTCTGGGGGCATCTTTTGACATTTTATAATTTTTTGGAAAAAAGTAAAATGTTAACATTTTTCTCCGCCCCTCCGCCTCTCGAAAAATGGGCTTGACACATGTCCCAATGTGGGTCCCAGTGGACCTGCGCTTCAACTTACAAATTTTATCCCTATTTTCCAAAAAGGAAAAAGTTCCATATTTTCCCGCGGGCCCGCACCTCCGTTTCCATGCTACTGCACGTGTCTCAATGGCACACTTTGAGATGGTCCCAAAAAGTAGAGACCCCAAACAAGCATGGACCCAACATGTGTCTCAGTTCGACACAGTCTCCAAGTGTCCTCTCGGTATCAAGTGTCCTCTTGGTGCTTCTTCAAATTATATCTCAAGGTCCGGTCCCAAACATGCCCGGTCCCTCCACGTGTCCCAATCCCCTTTAGGAAGTTTTGTGAAAAGTGTAAGTACATGGGAAGGCCGACGGAAGCCTCCACGTGGACATGTTTTGGGTTGAAGTGAGCCTTAGAATTTTTAAAGTGCCCCATAGAGCCACATCCAACCGAAAGGGCCACTTTTCAACTGATGCCGAGAAGTAATTTTGACTGGGAAATTACACCCGTCAAACCGTAAAATGCAGGAGAGCCACCATTTGAGCCAGGGAGACGAAAAATTAACAGAGGCTAAAAATGAGGGATCTCAAAGGTTAATGGGGTGAGACTAATTTGAGCACCAACAAGTCCAATACAAAACAATGGCATGGAAAAGACAATAAATAGTCTCCAAGAATGGTTACATTCGGTTATAGAAAAATGATGAAACTGATTCAAGAAATCATTCTCTGAACTTCTCAAACACCTCGGCCATTTCCATTCCTGGTGGCAAAACCAGATGTATCAAATTCTAGCTGTCCACCCTTCCTTTGCAAACTTTAAATTTGAGCCATCCACGTGGGAGAGATTCAAATCGAGGTAGGCTGCGGATGCTTTTGCATTTTTTTACCTTTGAAGTTGCGCTAGGCTGACATGTGGAGAGCTCCATCGGTTCTTTTATACTTATTTGATTTGGGCCTATTTCCTACTTGACTTATGTTGACCCCTAGACACGTGGAGGGTGAAACCCATTTGAGTTTCCGCTTTGGAAACACCCTCGAAATTACGTAAAAGGCGAGGCATGTCTCCTTCCACCTGGTCTTGGAATTTTCAACGGCCAACTTTGTCTCTCCATTGACTTTGACCACGTGGCGAGCTGGTGCTCATTTGGAGATTGGCCCTTTGGTTTCACTTCCGAAATTGTGCCGTTGAGGCACGTGGAGACTTCCACGACCCGCTCATACTTAGTCAATTTTAACAATTGGATCTTTCTCTTTTTGGACCTGGGACACGTGGAGAATTGGAGCAAGTTTGAGAACTACCCCGGCTTCGAATCTTGAAGTTACACCGATGAGGCATGTGGCGTTGTCCACTGAACCTTCCATACTTAGCCGATTTGGGCTTGTTCTACCTTCATTTTGGACCTGGGACACATGGAAAGCCTACACTTATTTGAGGACTATCCCTTGGGCACTAGCCCCGGTGTTTCCCTATTTATTTGGACATGTGGAGGATTCTGTTGGCACTTGAAACATGGCCAAACTACATCCAATCGAGATGCGCGTATCTTACCCGTGGATTATGGGGCAAAAATTAATGGGGAAGATACGCTGTCATTCCCGACAATGGGAAGAAAATAAAAGGAAATGGAAAAAATTAACCATTACACCCTGACTTTTAAATTGTTCTCCATGAAATGGGAAAAGCGTAAACAATTCCAAGCTCGACGCGATCCATTACTCCAAGGTACCGACTCAAATTTTTGAACCTTGACTTCAAAAGAGGGAAATTTGAGGGAAACAACACAATCAAAGTTAAGTATTGAGCCGTGGATACTTTTGTCCCCACTTGAGCACTATTGTCCTCACTTTCTATCTCATCCATTTTTCAATTTACAATCAAAGCAAAGTCTTGAGTTACAGACATCCATATCCAAACTTAAGCACAATCATCCTTTTATCTAATTATTGACATCATGATACTCGATTTATGATGGTTGAGCACCATCGTGATCATATTGATCTATCATTTTCTTAAATTCTTAAGTTTAACATTTACATTGTTGAAATTTAAGCATTCCACCATCTTACATCGTCAAATTTAACATTCACTTTGTTGAATTTTTGACATCCTCATTTTCTTCCCTCCTCTCTTTTAAAGCATTCCCTTTGCTATAATTTGAGATCCTTAATCAATCACTTTCCCTTTGTCTCTTATCTTCACTTTCATGAGATTTGGACCTTTTCATCATCATTTCTTCACTTCTTGTTTCGACATTCACATTGTTGTTTTGAGTGCTCCCCTTCCATTGTTTAGTCTCCTCTCTTAACACTCATTTTTTAAGAGTCGAGAATTTTCATCATGTTTTTAAGTCTCCTCTTTTAACACTCATATTGTTAAGATTTGAGTACCTTCATTGTATTTCTAAGCCTCTTCCCTCTTAACACTCATTTTGTTAAGAGTCGAGCATTTTCATCGTGTTTTCAAGTCTCCTATCTTAATACTTATTTTGTTAAGACTTGAGTATCTTCATCACATTTTTAAGTCTCATCTTTTAATAATCCTTTTATTATGAGTTGAGCAAGCCAAACTCTTTCACCTCTTCCATCTTTACATTCATCTTGTAAAGGGTTAAGGAATCTTTCAAACCTTTTCATCTCTCTTAACACTCATTTTGTTAATGGTTGAGAAATCACACCCTTTTGTTTCTCTTAACACTTATCTTGTTATGAGTTGACCTTTCAAAAATTTTAGTCTCTCTTAACACTCATTTTGTTAAGAGTTGATCAACTAAACTTGTTAAGTCTCTTCTTTTTACATTCATTTTTTTAAAGAGTCAAAAAAATATAATCCCTTTCAGTCCCTTCTATCTTAAAACTCATTTCGTTAAGAATCGGAAATCAATCAACCCTTTTAGCCTCCTCCCTTTTAGCATTCATTTTTCTAGGGTCGAGCATTCTAATCTTTTCTTCCATCTTAACATTCACTCTACTAAGGGTTGAGTTTTTATCATACCTTTCTTCACTCTCCCCAATTTTTCATTACAATTGTGGATTCACACAAGACATCAAATGACGAGTTACTCAAAGAACTTATTGAGATGACAAAAAAATCTCTCACGTGTCATCCCAACTTAGTGAGTAATCACCCAAAAATTTAATCATACAACCTAGAGAAGACACTACTCCATGTAGAGTTAAACTTCACTTTACACCCCTGGAGAAAGTCTCTCTAGTGTTTTTCATTAATTAATAAAGGCTAGAATGATAAGATATCCAATTACAAAACCCTTTATGAAGGGGAACCAAAGCCATATTGGTAAGAACCTAATACATAATGTGACTTTCTTCACATTGATGGTCATCAAATAGATAGATGCGTGAGATTTAAGCATTATGTCCAATATTTAATTAATGATGAAGTCATTTTTATAGAGATTGAAAATGAAATTATCAAAACCGAAGACATGTAGATAACACAACTTATAATGAAGAGTTGGATTTTGTCCCAAGTCCTTTACATAATACAACTCAACGAGATCATGATGACAATGGTCAAGTATCTCTAAATCAAAACCAATCCATCTCTTCTTTGTATTTTCTTTCGTTAGTCCAATTAGACTTTGAATCTATTTTATACAACCTTCAAACATAAAATGAGATCTTGAAATTGTTTTAAGACTTCTTTCCAACCCTTGATATCGTCTACCCATCCCTCATACATTAGGATCAATAATGTCACATCTCTATGGACCTCTTTTAGAACCACGAGGCCATACAATAATTTTTAGGACTTAGGACCCTATTCCCTTGTCAGACCACAAGAAGGGTTTTGAAATAAACCATGATGCCTCTAGTTACTTCGGTGAGGAATTTGAGTGCTCTAGTCCACCATAAATAAAAAAATACAAAAATACTTTACACATTCAAGACTCCTCTACAACCAATGATATAAATGAAGACTCTAAAGAAGAGGGCTCATCATCAAACATCGTTGAGATTGATTCCATCCTTTCAATGTTGACTCCTATGCCTAACATCCCTAGTCTCATTGTAGAGACACAACCATAAAATTTGACACTTGTAATAACGCAACCTTTTGTGTCCATAATACCTCAAATGATCAATCTTTCCGACATCTCATCAGTGATGATTCATATGTATCAAGATATCTACATGCGTGAAATCTATGAGGTACATATCCTAAGGAATATCTTCATATAATTTTTTCAAGATTTAATTTCAAATCTTTCATCAAATTAATTAATCCACATCCTTGAAGGAGCAACATTGAATATTTGTTCTCTACGACCTATAAGGAGTCTCACATGTGCATCTAGAGATTAATTCTTTTTTCCTTGAATTCTTCCACTCACAAGTGAATATGCATTTCAACATATTCTCCACATAAATGAATTACCTCTAACATCACATAGGTCTTTTGATCTCATCAAATATTTGTCCAATCACACATCCGTTGACTTGGATCTCGTCCACCCAAGTCTCATACTTTAAGACTTATCGAATATTTCGATTCCCTCCTTTGACTTTGACCTTGTCTACCCAAGTCTCATAAATATAGACGCATTGAATATTTGGATTCCCTTCGTTGAATTGGACCTTTTCCGCACAAGTATCGTAATTTAGGACTCATTGAATCTTTGGATTCCCTCCTTTGACTTGGACCTTGTGTGCCTAAGTTTCGTAAACCTAGACTCATGAATCATGGATAAATTGAAAATCATTTTAACTACTCCTTTGACTTGGACCTCATCCGCCCAAGTCTCATAAATCAAGACCATTCACCTTACTAAATATGGACCTCTCTCTCGATGAGTCCATTACAAACCTTCATCCACAAAAACTTAGAAAAATTAAAAAGCATAAAAAGAGAATTAAAATTCATATCCAACCCCTCATTAAAGCATTATTTGAACATCAAAAACGTAGAAGTAGAAACATTTTCACGGGTACTCCCGCACTAGGGATGGCGCTTGCACGATTAACTCATTTAACAAACAATTTTAATTGTTTCATCCATTGGCAAATATTTTAATCATGACATATTCATATATTCACACTCTTCACCTATGCAACAAAGGTTAATCTTGTTCCTATTTGGGCATTGTGTGTCTCATCCTTGTAACATATGGTTACCGGCATTTTAGATCTTTTTATCTATGGTTTTGTCTCAAAGTGTGCTTGATGGGAAATCCTTTCAAATAAGCTCTCTCTCTCTCTCTTAACAGAAAGCACTAACTTCTTTACCTAGTCCTTTTTGAACACACATTTAGTCTATGGTGTTAAACCCTTACGTCCTACTAGTCGCATGAGGCTAAGACTTGGGGGCAGAATGTTCCTTTCCATTAAGCACGTTATCAATATACAAGGCAAAATCAATATAAAATTAAAAAAATATAAATCAATCATTACACATTTCATCCTTCATAGTCTTTGGTGATGAGCCCATAATTATTACTAGTAGTATGAGATTGGGAATGAAGAAATGTGTCCTTAATTGCCTACATTTTGCCTTCGGTGTTGAGCCCTTGTATTTTACTCATGGTATGGGGCAACATGTAGGGGTCCATTCAAAACAAAAAAATCAAAAAATAAATCCTTTAGAAAATATTAATCAAAAGTGCTTAATCAAAAACATCACAAGAAGTTTCTTATGTTAAGAGAGACAACAATTCCTTCAAATGGATCTTGTCAATTAGTAGGCCATCAATGGATCTAAGTCTAGTAAAAATCTATAAAGTGAAATCATCTTGGACTCGGTCAAGTAATATTGACTGGAGATGAGTTACATTCTTCTTCATGGATCATTGTTACACCTTGTGTCTTAACATTTATCATCTTCATTTTCATATCACTATTCACCTAGTTTTCATCTCCCTTGGCTCTCGGTTATGAGCCCTTGCAACTTCCTAGTTGTGTGGAGCCACGAGTGGAGTGAGACATCCTATCATTACATCATCTACATTTCGCCAATGGAATGGAATGCTTATAATTGTTTGAACATGAGTTCGATAATGCACCCTTTACCGAGTCAATTTTTTTAAAAATCATTCAAAAATGTTCAAAATACTAAAAACATTCAAATATGTTTCACAAAAAAAAAAAATTCAAATATGTTTCAAAAAAATCCAAAAATAATATAAAACTGGCAAAAACAAAACATTTAGAAAATGTTTGACCAAATTTCAGCAATTGAATAATATAGTTCAACATTTCACCATTTGATGACGCTCCTCATGATCATTCTAGATCATCTTTTGATAATCACTTTTCTTTCTGTGGTGTATATCTATGCTCGAGGTAATCAATTATTTACCCTTTTGTAATATAAATTTTCTTGGGGCACATTTGGATTAAATCCAATATAAGTCAAAATTCAATGGGATCCAACAAGAGTTGCTTTTGGAGTATCTAAGCATCACTCCACTCTTCATCTTGATTCAATCCTCTCGCGTTCTAAGCTATCACTTGGGGGAATTCATATTTGTCTAATTATTCAATATGGAACACATTAGGAGTGTCATTAGATGTCATTATTACAAATTATGTTGTACTATTACAGTTTTTCAACATTTTGACAATGCTTGTGATTTTGTTAGTTTGTTATTTCATTGTACTTTGTCGTTATAGACCAATTAGGAAAATTATCATCATCTTAGTTCACATATAACTTTGGTGTGGTTCTTTCCTGTTCATATTGGGTTTGTTTGACATGCTTGTTTTATGCTTTTCATAACATCATTTATCCATAATAAATCAAGTGTAACAAAAATACCGCTCCTCTTCTTTGCATCAAATTTTTCTAAAGACTTTGTAAAACCATAAAAAAATCATATATTTAAAAATTAAAAAAAATCATATATTCATAAACATCCAAAAAAATCACAAATAATTATAAAAATTCGAACAAACATTCACTTATCATAGAAATCCTATAATTAGAAAACCCCACGAAATTAATATTTCAACATTTCAACACAATCTTGATAAAGTCATACTTTTATCTACTACCCTAGTGATCATTCCAATATTACTACTATCATTACAATTTATTCCCTTTGATTGATTACTAACTAACTATGCTTGGGGCAAGTCACACAATTCTTTGCATCAAGTTTTTCTAAAGACTTTGTAAAACCATAAAAAAATCATATATTTAAAAATTAAAAAAATCATATATTCATAAACAAAAAAAAACCACAAATAATTATAAAAATTCGAACAAACATTCACTTCTCATAGAAATCCTATAATTGGAAAACCCATGAAATTAATATTTCAACATTTCAACACAATCTTGATAAAGTCATACTTTTATCTACTACCCTAGTGATCGTTCCAATCTTACGACTATCACTCCAATTTCTTCCCTTTGCATGATTACTAACTCTGCTTGGGGCAAGTCACACAATTGTTTTTCCTTCGATATAACTTCACCGGGGAAATTTCTCTTAGATCAATTTGCAAAATAGATCCAACAAGAGTATCTTTTGGAGTATCTAAGAATCACTCTGATCTTCAGTTTGATCCTATTCCCACACATTTCATAAGTTTAGTGCTTGGGGCATTTGCATCTGCTTAATCATCATTTTGGCACACATTAGGGGCATAAATAATTGTCTTCTTTTTCAAGTTGTGTTGCATTATTGATGTTTTCTTTTTGGACCAATTACATGTATTATGTTATCATCTTGGATTCTTCATAGCCATGGTGCATACTTTTGTGGCGTATATTGGGTTTGTTTTCCTTTTTAATCTTTTCTTTGTTGTGTGTGTGTTTGTTTACGCACATTTGGGTTACCCATCACAATTATTTCATAATCATGGTGATAACTCTATTGTGCAACAACAAAAATAAGGTTGCTCTAAATTTCACTCTCTAAATGACGCTCATGCTACAAGCACAGTCCTTCCCATCCTTGTTCAAATCCCTTGTCTTCTTCCTATCAAGTGTTGTCCACCACTTTATTGTGTCACCCACCTGCTTGAGGGGGCATTCCCTTACCATCCTACTCATTAGGGCATCTAAATGCTTCACCGGGAAAATATAAACATCTACCATTTTTCTTATCTTCTGTTCACCGATCTACATATGTCTACTATCTTTAAAATGCTATTACTTCGTAATAACACTTTAAAGAAGGGAAAATGTAGACACCCCAAAATCACATACTTGTTCTCAGTATTAGCCCAGTTCACATCCTGTTATTCATTCCCTTACAATTGGTTAATCAAATTAATTAATCATCCACCCCTTGGGATTAATTAAATTAGTTCCTAACACACCTTAGCTAAGTTAATTAACATTTATTAAATAAATGGTTAATTAATTATCTTGCACATTGTATATGATCCAGAGGATCCTCGCTGAGAAAGACCGATCTAAAACCTTCATAGAATTAGTTACGTAGGTAGTTTCATTGCGTGGGAAAAAACTAGAGCTTTCCGACGATATCTTGTTTGCAAAAATTGAAGCACGTATGTAAAATTTATGGCTCGCTGAAATTTTCTAGCAATCGAAAATTCAGATCTGCAGAAGTTGAACGTGTGCACGCTCGCCAAGTGGACCAATGAAAATATGACATTTGGGAAATATGGGAAAAAGAGTAAAAGTTTGGTTTGAACGCTGGTCTTGGACACTTGGTGATGGATAGGCAGCTCGCTATTTTGCGGCGGGGGCCCCTAATCGGGTTCGACACACTCAATTATGGAGGGGTGTCTTGGCCTCCTTCTCATATTACCATTACAGAGCTCTTGCTTATATTTACCTCATTCTACTAATTTGGGATCAATGTGGGATATTGTATATATATATTTATAAAGCCACATTAACTAATTACACAACACATTTCATTTAAAGCGCAACTATTATTAAATTTTACACTAAATTTAAACATGCCAACTATTATTAAATTTTACACTAAATTTAAACATGCCAACTCGTCCCTTATCCCTCAAAATTCCAATACATTACCTAATCCCTCCAAATAATGTGCAGTCCCTCCAAATAATGTGTAGCCACTCATGTATGTGCCAAACTTAGAATTAAAAATAGCCACTCCACAACCAATGGAGTATAAAGTGGCTCTTAAGCTAATCCATAACAAACAACGCCCCTATTAAAACGCCTCCACCTCCTTTTGAGCGCCCAATATGGGATAAAATGCGCCCAATATAGAAGTCAAAGTGCTCATGTAGGTATTTGAACCTAACACCCGTAAGTGCCTAACCATTGTGCCACGGGACTAGAAACATTAAAAAAGAGTTCTATTTTAGTTGTATTAGCATAGTGTAATGTGTAAAATCTTTGGAAGGCTATAACTTGAGCTAGGAGAGGAATTTTGAGATGATGTAAAAAGAAACTATTGTTATTTTTGGTAGAGGAAGACTATGAGAAGGTCATATTCTTGTATAAATATTTGTAAAGATTTATTTTCAAGATTTTAATAGATTGGTCCCATTCAAATGGACCCGGAGACGTAGGACATAAGCGCCAAACTCCGTTATCACGTCTTGTGTCAATTTGCTAGTGGTATTATCTATTATTTCTCTATTTTTACATAGTACTTGCAGATTTTAATTATTTATTAAAATTACAAGAAGGTCGTAATGTCAAATTTTCATTAAAAGCAAAAGTTTGAGTGTGATTGTGCAAGTTTGCTTTGGATTTTTAGATCACTAGTATAGTATCGAGTTTTGGTTTTGGTTTGATTAACATTTTTGGATTACAAGTTGTTGTTGTGTGGATGTTAACAAGGTCCCAGTCTAAGAAAGGTGAAGGAGAGCTAGTAGAAGGGGATCCCAAAATTGGTACAAGATGATCTTAAAGTCCTACAATGGCGGATCGAGAGGAAGAATAATTTTGTCAATCATTCCTATAGATGAAGGAAATGTTGGAATAATGTACAAGATATAAAAAGGAAAATGGAAATAGAGGAATTAAAAAAAAGAAGAAAGCTCTAGTTCTAATAATTCTAAAAGTGAACCTCTAAAATTTGATTTTCCTTCATTAAAGTTAGATATTAAGTTTGAATTGCCAATGTATATTGGAGAGATAAATGCAGAGAAATTGGATAACTGGATCAAGAAAATAGAGGTATATTGCAAGGTTCAAAGAATTGTGGATGATGAAGAAAATATTCATTTGGCAACTCTTCGGATGGGTGGTACAACACTCATTTGGTGGGAGAGTAAGCTTCAAGAAGTAGAGGAAACCAAAGGTAATGAAATCACTTCTTGGTCTGATTTTGTTTCAAATCTTAGACAAAATTTATCCTCTTGGTTATAAGAAACAAGCTATGATGGATTGGAAAACATTAAGGAAAACTAAGGGACAAAGTTTTCAAGACTACACACAAGAATTTAGGAAAAGGGCTCTAATTCTTGGAATTTCCCTAAACACACAAGAAACATTACTTAAATATATTGGTGGATTGCATAGTTACCTAAGGCATATGATTCTTGTTTTAGGTGCCACTAATCTTGATGTAGTGTGTGTTCAAGAAACCCATTTGGAAGCACGAGGAAAATTACTAAGGAGTCATCTTCTTTTAAAAAAAAGAAAAGAAATCGAAGGACAAGGAAAAGGTTCGAAAGAACAAGGAAAAGGAAAGGGTAAGAAAAAAAAATTCTACTATTAAGAAGGAAGATGAAAAACCATTTTGCAATCATTGTAAAAAGAACCATGATGAGTCTAGGTGTTGGAAATTACATCCGAAAACTAAGCCTAAATGGATGGTTAAGAAAGGAAAAGAGAAGAAAATGAATACTGTGGTTCATGATCTTGGGTCTGATTTAGGAGATGAAACCAAGATCACGGCCATGAGTTTTCAAGGTAATCATTCTCTCTCTTCTTCCAACACTAGTACTTCAAATGTTGCATCTTCTTCTAATCAACAATCTATGCATGATGAAAAGAAACGGAATGAGATTTTCCACCTTAGAGTGATTTCAAAACATACAAAAATTGATACTCTTTTTTATAGTGGATCTCAAGCTAATTTGATTTCAGAGGAGGTTGTTAAGAAACTAGGACTCAAACTAATCCAAATCCTAAGCCTTATCCTTTGGGCTGGGTTTGTGATGATACAAAGCTACAAGTACTAAAACTTGTAGATTTGATTTTCCATTACAAAAAAATTATTGATGAGGTTGATTTGGATGTTGTTCCTTTGGATATTTGTGGAGTAGTTTTGGGGAGTCCTTATTTATATGATCGTAAAGCAATCTTCTATAGGGAAGAAAATAAATACTTGTTTGTAAAATATGGAATTGAGTATATTGTTAGAGCTCATCGTGTAAAAACAAATCTTTCATTGGTTACTGTAGGACAGATGAAAAGACTTGTTAATTCAAGCAAGAGTTTTGTACTCATGGTGATCAAAGCCAAAGAGAAAGATCATGAAAAGGATTTTGAAGATTGTGATCCAAAACATTGTAATGAATTGGTAAAAATTGTTTCTAACTATGATGATGTTTTTCAGGATCCACAAGGTCTACCTCCCAAAAGAGGGGTTCAACATGAGATACAGATTGCTTACAGGATGCACCTCTTCCCAACATTGGTATGTATAGATTGTCGTGGTTGAAAATGAGGAAATCAAGAAATAGGTGATGGAACTTTTGGCCAAAGGTATTATTCGTCCAAGTACATCTCCATGTGGTTCACCAATTATTTTGGTGCCAAAGAAAGATGGCACATGACAAATGTGTGTTGATTTTCATGCTTTAAACAAGATCATAGTGAAAAATCGTTACCCTCTTCCTAGAATAGATGATTTATTGGATCAATTAAAGAATGCAATTTACTTCACTAAGTTAGATTTAAGAAGTGGTTATCACCAAGTAAGAATTGATGAAGGTGATATATGGAAAACTGCTTTTAAAATGAAACAGGGATTATTTGAATGGTTAGTGATGCCTTTTGGATTGTGCAATGCACCAGAAACATTCATGAGAGTTATGAATGATGTTTTTAGACCATTCATTGATGATTTCGTTATTGTCTACTTAGATGATATTATTATTTTTAGTAAGTCTTGGGATGATCATGTTATTCACATCCAGAAAGTCTTAGATGCATTAAGGGGAGAAAAATTATTTTTGAAGATGTCAAAATGTGAGTTTGGAAAAAATCTTTAATTTACTTGGGTTATGTTGTGGGAAATGGTGAATTGAAAATAGATCTTGCAAAAAGTAGAGGTTATTGTAGAAATGGCCTAGACCCAATAATGTGACAGAAGTTAGGAGTTTTCTTGGTGTAGTACAATATTGGAGAAAATTCATTTCTAACTTCTTGTTTATTGCATCTCCTTTGCATTCTTTGACAAGTATTAAACATGTATTTTAGTGGGGAGGAAAACAACATAAGGATTTTGATGCACTGAAAGAGAAAATTAGTACCACTCCGGTCTTGGCACTTCCAGATTTGTAGCATTCATTTGAGATTGAGACAGATGCTAGTGATTATGCAATGGGGAAATTTTTGATGTAGAATAAATGACCAATGTGTTACCATTCAAAACCTTCACGAGTGCGGTAAGAAATTATCCAACTTATGATAAAGAGTTGTATGCTTTGGTGCAAAGTGTAAATAAATGGAAGCATTACTTGATGGGAAAGGAAACAATTATACATATCGATCATCATCCCCTCCAGTACTTGCAAAAAAAAAAAGTTACAATAGTCTAGACATTTCGTTGAATGGGATTCTTGTAGCAATTTCATCTCGTGATCGTGTATAAAAAGGTATACAAAACAAGGTCACTGACATGTTATCTAGACCTCCAGTTGTTGTTGCATCTATTCTTTTACAACATAGTTCTTTGGCTCATGATAGTTATAAGGAATAATATGTTTATGATGTTGATTTTAAAGAAGTGTATGAGGATTTAACGAGTGGGAAACAAGTAGGAGAAAAGGATTATCATGTGCATGATGGAATTTTATATCATTCTGGTAAACTTTGTATTCCATAAAATGAGCATGTACATATGATTAGGGAAGCTCATACTTCTCTTATTTCTAGTCATTTTGGTGTTGGTAAAATAATTGCACATTTATAGATGTATTGTTATTGGCCTAGAATGCATGAACATGTAACCAAGTATATAAAAGGATGTGTTCTTTGTGCCATGAGAAATCCTAAGTAATAAGAAATTAGGACTTTACACTCCTCTTCCTGTCCCTACATGTCCATGGGAAAGTATTTCCATGGATTTTTTAGGAGGCTTGCCCATGTCACGAAAGAAACATGACTATTTATATGTGGTTGTGGACAGATTTAGCAAGATGTGTGTGTTGATTCCATGTACTAAACAAATAACTGGTGAAGGGACTGCACATTTATTCTTTCAATTTGTATGGGTTCATTTTGGTTTTCCCACTTCAATTATTTTAGATCGGGATTCTAGATTTCTTGGGGAATTTTGGTCAACTTTGTGGGGTTTAATGGACACTAAACTGAAGAAAATAACTTGCTTTCCATCCACAGACCAATGGTCAAACAGAGGTTGTAAACCACACAGTGGTACATTTTCTTAGAGGCTATTGTGGAAAACATCCTAAATTGTGGGATGAACATTTATATTATGTGCAACATGCTTATAATTGTGCCTTACATTCTTCTACTTTGAAGTCTCCATTTGAGACTTGTTATGGTTATCTGCCTAAATCTCCATTAGATTTCTCTTTTGGACATGATATTGTTGTTAATGGATTAAGTGATTCTGACAAAGCTAAAATATTTGTGCAGAAATACAATAGGTCCATCAATATGTCAAAGAAAATTGGAGAAAATTCAAGCTAAGTACAAAGCAAGGCATGATAAACACATAAATGATCACAAGTTTCAAGTTGGTGATTCAGTTTGGCTTCACATCAAGCAAGAAAAGGGTTGCTGGTGAAGGTAAAAAGTTGAAACCTATTCGGTATGGTCCATTCCAAATATTGGAGAAAATTGGTAACAATGCTTTCTAGTTGGATTTACCTCCATATATGCAAATTTATTCAGTTGTAAATGTTGAGAACTTAAAATTTTATGAACCACCTATGATTATTGATCATGATGTTAACATTGTGCCTTCCATTGATGATTTTACACCTGAGTATCTCGATGAGTTGCAGGATGATATCATTTTGGATAGGAAGGTTAGAACTTCATGAAGAGGTGATATTTAATATCTTCATGTTGGGTTCAAAGGAATGCATATGAACAAGGAAAATGGATGGAAACTAGAAAGGTGAGGGAGAAGTACCCTCACCTATTTACTAATTAAGTTGACTTTTGGGGTCCAAAAGTTTCTCGGTGGGGAGGAATGATCCAGAAGATCCTCAGCTGAGAAACACCAATATAAAACCTTATTAGAATCAATTACAAGAAGTTTTATTGTATGGGAAAAATTAGAGCTTTTCAGTGATATCTTGTTTGCATAAATCGGAGCACGTATGTAAAATTTATGGCTCGTTGAAATTTTCAGGCAATTGGCAAATTTGGGACAGACGCAAGCGGAGTTGAATGTGTGCACACTCACCAAGTGGACCAATGAAAATATGACACATGAGAAATATGGGAAAAAGAGTAAAAATTTGATTTGAATGCCGAGTCTTGGATACTCGGTGATGGATAGGTGGGGTCCACTACTTATTGGCAGGGGCCCTCAGCCAGGTTTGACACACTTAATTATGGAGGGGTGTCTTGGCCTCCTTATCATATTATCATTACAGAGCTCTTACTTATATTTACCTCATTATTCTAATCTGGGATCAATGTGGGATATTGTATATATATTTATAAATCCACATTAACTAATTTCCAACGCATTTCATTTAAACTGCCAACTATTATTAAATTTTCCACTAAATTTAAACATGCCAACTCATCCCTTATCCCTCCAAATTCCAACACATTACCTAATCCCTCCAAATAATGTTTAGCCACTCATATATGTGCCAAAATTAGCATTAAAAATAGCCACTCCACAACCAATGGAGTATAAAGTGGCTCTTAAGCCAATCCATAACAAATAACGCCCTATTTAAATGCCTCCACCTCCTTTTCAACGCCCAACGTGGATAAAATGTGCCCAATATAGAATTCAAAGCGCTCATGTAGGGATTTGAACCCAACACCTCTGGGTAAAAGGATAAGTTCCCAACCATTGCGCCATGGGGCTGGAAACATTAAAAAAGACCTCTGTTTTATTTGTATTAACACGGTGAATCGTGTAAAATATTTAGAAGGCTATAACTTGAGCTAGGAGAAGAATTTTGAGATGATGTAAAATAAAATATTGTTAATTTTGGTAGAGGAAGACTATGAGAAGTTCATATTCTTGTAAAAATATTTATAAAGATTTATTTTCAAGATTTTAATAGATCGGTCCCATTCAAATGGACTGGAGATATAAGACATAAGCACCAAACTCCATTATCACGTCTTGTGTCAATTTGTTGGTTGTATTCTCTATTGTTTCTATATTTTTACATAGTAATTGCATATTTTAATTATATATTAAAATTACAAGAAGGTTGTAATGTCGAATTTTCATTAAAAGTAAAATTTTGAGTGTGATTGTTCACGGTTGCTTTGGATTTTTAGATCAATATCTAATCAAATTAGTTACTTAATTGAGAAAATACATCTATTTTCCTAGTCATATTCTACTTAGGTTCCATTTATACACCACTAGGAATCCACTTCACCATCCCATTCAACTCCACTTGGACTACACTTCTAGAATCCTAGAAAGGTGGGGGCAATGAAATTGCACGTATAACCACCTTTCCTTGAATAAAGTCCAAATGTCCATTTCCCCTTCAAAGCTGCAACTGCACATGCCAAGTCTACTTACTATTTAGGAAATGCATTCATGATACTAGAACTCATTCAAATTTTGATCCACTTTTCATGGCCTCTCCCTCAGTATAAAAGTATGCCCAATACTTTGCAATAATCATATTGGATTTTTTCTCCCACTTGTAGCAAACTTATGCTATTTTTCCCTCCAATATCTACATATTGGAAGCTTTCTTAGTTACTAAAGATCTACTTGTAGCATTTGCAAGTTCTTCATTTGGAGACTAATCAAGAGCCCCACAATTCAAATATCAACAAGATCATACAAGTTTAATAGATTCCACGATCTTCTTCGAGGTTTGCAAAGAGATTTACAAGAGAGGTATATTGTTGTGTTTTGCTTTATCTTCCATTCACTATATTTTTCATTATTTACATTATTAACTATGCAGTTTGCACAAACCCAACCAAGAAACTAAAATAGATCTTTATGTAGAAAAAAGGAATGAAAAACATGAATCTTAAACGAACACAATTAGAAAATAGAATAACAATATATAGACACAGGTTTTATCCCGAGAAAAGCTTTCAGTAAAGAAACCAACTAACAAAGATATTTCTTCTTGCACATAATCTAACCCAATAGTACAATATAATACAAGACTATGCTCAAAATACTTCAATATTCCATGCAATAGCCTTTTACACTATACAATATTCAACGCATAATGTGATCAATACACTAACTAGCATACTCATATTTTCTTTGCAATCTTATGTGATTTTAGACCCGACTATATATTTATAGAAAGTAACATCCAAGAATAGTGATCTGAACAATTGCTATAACTATCTCTTAGGAATTAACATTATTTAAGCACGCACATGCTTTATAACAACCCAATGATTAGCCTAACATAGAATAACATTCTATTTGACCACTTCTTAATCGTCATCACCACATAATCAACATCTCTAGTTCAACTGAAATATGCTTATCCACTCATATAACCACTATATGAATCCATCACTATTGAATATTGTGAAACTCTAGTGCACACCATAAAGAAATTTCCATTGTGCACTGATCCTATGCACAATTCCACACATTTCCATTATTCCTCTACACCTCCACAACATATATTATATTTCTCATGTACCCATACATTTGAATGCATGCCAAACCATTACACAATCATTACTACACAATAGACCTTGCACAATTCCATTTAAATTTGAAGCTAAACAATTTTCATGAAGAGAACAAAACTCATTCCTTAGATAACATGGATGATTAAGCCCATATTTTCCCTACACCAATTAAAATTGTTAATAGACACACTGCCTTAGTTAATGAATCCTTAACATTCAAACTAGTATACACCTTCTCTAGTATCACCTTCTTATCTTCCATCATTTTATTTATAAAATGATACCACACATCAATGTTCTTGGTGCATGCATGATACTTAGGGTTGTTTTCTAGAAAAATCACAATCTACAAGTTGTAATATGTACTCACCATACGTTGGATAAGCCCAATTATGGAACAAAATCTTTGATGCCATACTACTTCCTTAGTTATGTGAGTAGCTTTCATATACTTTACCTGTGGTGGAAATCACAACACTTTCTTGAAGTTTGTTCATCTAATTAATTGTTCCACCGAATAAGTTAAAAACGTACCCACATGAGTTGGTTTACACAAATCCATATCTCCTCCCTAATATGAGTTTACCAAACCATGCAAACTCAATTCATTTCTTTCACTAGAATTGACTTGATAAAAATAACATGATCATACATTCCACACATATGTATAACAATCCTCTTTACCAAAGTCCAATGTTCTTATTGATCACTCCTAGTGCATGTGTAATATTAGGCCTTGTACACACCATTTTATACATCAGATTACCACCACACTTGCATATGGTACATGAGTAGTGTCCTTAAACTACTCTTGTATTTTAGGACATTGTATAACCGAGGATTTTGACCAACAACGAAATGCTTGATTGCTTATTGTCTTGCATTTTTAAATTTTCTAACATCATCTCAACATACTTTCTCTAACTCAACCAAAGTTTCCTATTTTATCGATCTCGATCTATTTCCATGCCCAAAATAATTTTTTTAGAACAAATATCTTTCATGTAGAATTACAGATAATCGAGACTTTACTTTCTTGATCATTGCTATGTGATTTACAATAAACAACATGTCATTGACATAGAGCACCATGATGACATTTTTTTCCCTTCTTATTTGAATTACACACAAGGATAAACCTCACTTTGCATAAGGTCAATTTTGCACACATGATTACCATGCTTATGAGTTAACATCCTTGGAAATTTTTTCAGAGCCACACAAGGATTTCTTCGGTGGCAAAACCAAATCCTCTCTTCCTTTGACCTTAAAACCTATAAGTTGTACCATGTAGATTTTTTAATTTAATCTCTCTATGTAAGAATGTTGTCTTAGCATCCATTTGATATATCTCCAAATCATATGAAAGTGTAATAGATAAAATAAATATTATAGAATTCATTTTTGCAATAGGAGAAAATACCTCACCAAAGTATATCCCTTGATTCGGGAGAATCCTTTTGAAACTAGGTGAGCCTTGAATTTCTCTAGTTTCCTAGTATATTTCACTTCCTTTCGTACACCCATTTATAACCTACCAAAGTTCTTAAAGGAAGCAACTTATATAGATTCTAAGTCTTGTTAGTCCTTAGAGACTCTATATCATCCTTCCAAAATGTGTTATCCTTTGAACCACGTCCTTTGTGCACCATTTTTGGATATTTTCCATCTATTATTGATAGTAGGAAATCATAACAATGATAAGTGGGACTATACCTTTCTGGTATATTACACATTCATTTTGACCATATGTGTACAAGAATTTGAGATTCTTCTTCCTTTTCTAGCTCTACTTCTTCATAAACAACATCATCCTCAGTCATAGGATCTTTAGGCTCTATGTCGACCCACAACTTGACCATCTTTATTTTGAATATTTTTTTCAAATGTTTCAACTCAACCTCATCACTATACACACCCATTTGTGTAGGAATCCTCTTCAACTCTTTGAAGAATGAAATTATGACCATAGGTCGTCTTCTCTATTTTTGGATTCCACAACTTGTACGCTTTCACACCATTTTCTATATCCCATGAAGATGCACATCTCAAACATGTAGTTAAGCCTTGTCCTCTTTTCCTTGGGAATATAAACATGTGCATCACAAAAAAAACTTTTAGGTGTATAAGGGATGGTTTCTTATCAGTCCAATCTTCATGAAAATTCCTATTTTCCAACAGTGATATTTGTGACTAGTGTACCAAGTACCAAGTAGTAGCAATTACTTCAACCCAAAATCTCTAATCCAACTGTACACCATTGACCATATTCAAGGAATTTTCCATAATCACATTATTAAACTTATCCACAAATCCATTTTGTTGAGGCATGTATGGTCTTATTTTTTTATTTCAATTCCACATTCCTTGTAGAATTATTCAAACTCTTTTGAACATAATTTTCCTCCATTGTTAGTGCACAACACATTGATATTTTTCTCCTTTTGGTTCTCCATAAGGGATTTGAACTCCTTGATTTTGTTAAAAACTTTAGATTTATTTTGGAGAACATATATCCTTTTTTATCTTGAAAAGTCATTTATGAATGGAACAATACACGAATTTCCTAAGTGATGTAACCTTTATCATTCTTAAAGCACATCACTATGTGTTACTGCAAGATCACTTTTGCATGTAGTTCTTATGGGGATTTTAACTTTTCTCTATTTTTCATAAATACGGTTCTTACATAAGTCAAAATTCAAGGACCCTCATTAATCCATTTCTCCATTCCTTTGGATTCACAAAGTGTGCAAAATCCCTTTTTCCAATATGACCCAAACCTATTATGCCATAACATTGTCTTCAACATTAGAGACATGATGGTTTTTTCATGTACCACAACAACTTCAAGAACAATATTGATGTTGCAAGCACCAATAATATTACTCACATCCATCTTGAACAAGGTTCTAGTGTGCACTCCCCAGAGAGTACCATTGATTCACAAACCATTTTACTACTATTCTTTACAAATGAAACCTACAATCCAACATCACACATCTTGTTGTTCAAAACCAAATTTTCACAAGAAATGGAATGTACATCACATGACGAAGAGTCTTGATCCTCCCATCTCTAAACCTTATTTTAACTCTTCCTCAACCCAAAATCTAGTGAGTTGAGTCATATAGCCAAAATACATTACCTTCATCATACTTCTCATATTTGCAGAACCAATTTTTGTGAGAATTCATGTGGTAGGATGCACCTAAGTGGATTAATCATACTTCACCGTATGATTGCACACTCAAATATTCTAAGTACACATCACCACCATCATTAGTGGATTTTTTACAGAGGAGTTACCATCAGGTGGTTTACTCTTGTCCACCTTCACCGTAAAATCCTTCTTAAAGTGTCTTGAGTTACCATAATTCTAACACTTCTTCAAAGAAAATTTATCGAAGTTTGAATTGCCCTTAGACTTTGTGTGTTTCTCCTATATTTTACTTGCTTTTTTTTCTTGTGCTCTATATTGCATTCACAATGCATCAACTTGGTGATGTTTAAAAAATTTACGCATGACCTCTTCTGAAAATAAGACTAAAAATCTCATCAATACTAAGCTTGGTTGAAGTGCTAGTGATCTCCATCACCATATTATCCCAAGAGTCTAGAAGATAACATAAAAGTGTAATACTTATATCTTCATCATATATCTTGATATCAATTGAAGCATAATACATCTATCCTCATCATCTATCTTGATATCAATAGACAATAACTAAATTAGTAAAGTGTTTAATACATTTAGGTTCTTTAAAAATGAATCATCATCCTTCATTATCAAAGAATAGATCCTCATTCGTAGAAATAGTTTTTCAATATGAGATTTATCCTGGTATAATATTACCAACTTATCCCATAAATATTTTGTAGTATTTACATAAGATACATTCAAAAATGCTGAATTTGATATACATAACTAAATAAAACTTCTTCCTTTCCTATCAAAATTGAACCATTCCTATTGCTTCAACCCCAAAGGTGTTGTTTGAGACACAACAACCCATTGATATCTATCCATCAAGATATATTCCATTTTTAGTTTCCATAGATAAAAATGTTGCTCATTTAATTTCTCAATCTCTATTTTGGAACTTCCAACTATTTATAATCCTTGTGCAAGATCCACATACCTCACTAAACTCAAATTTTCAAGATATAATTTGAAAATTTTGTTCATATTTGATAGAAACAAACCGACTTTGATACTAAATTGCTAGAAAAATTGGGCCCAAGATTATTGACAACATAGTTTGTGCAAACCTAATGAAGAAACTAAAATAAATCTTTATGTAGAAAAAATAATGACAAGAATGAATGTTAAACCAACACAAATAGAAAATATAAGCGTAAGATATAAGCACAAATTCTATCTTGGAAAACCTTTTCGGGTAAAAACCTAGCTAACCGAGATATTTCTTATCACATAAAATCTAACCCAATAACAAAATAAACTAAAAGACTATTCACAATACTTCAGTAGTCCATACCCATTCCTTTTACACATCTACAATACTATCTTCCAATACTCTACATTATTCAACACATAACACGCTCAATACACTAACTAGCACTCAGATTGTATTTGCAATCTCATGTGTGTTTTTACACATTTATTTCTACACTCACTCATCCTAGACATGACTATATATTTATAGAGAAGTAACAACCAATAATAGCTATGCAATAAATTTCTATAATTATCTCCTAGACTTGACATGCTCTAAGCATGCACATGATTTAGAATAACCCAATGATTATTTTAACAAAGAATTATAAAATTCTCTCTACCTCCTAATAATCATTACTGAGTATTAAACATCTTTAGTTCAATAAAAATATGCTCATCCACTCATAATACTCGATATCTCGAGCCCGTCGTTATTCAATATTATGAAACTTTTGTATACACCATAAAACAAGTCCCACTACGTCATCGATCCCACACACAACTATATATAATTTGTAATGTGCATCCACACATCCAAAGGATATAATCTAATGATCAAGTAAACCATACACTTGTATGCATGCCAAACCATTGCAAAATAGTTATTAGACAATCAAACCTTTATGCAATATACCTTACGTAATACCATGCAAAGTTGAAACATCCCAACATACCTTTGTTTCCCCACATCTAGGTCTGAAAATATCCTCTTGTGTACTAGTAACCATTCTAACCATTTTCTATGAAAAATAATTCAACAAGATCTTATTTCTTAAATTTGAACAATGTTAAGTCTTATTCTCTTCTCCCAAACTTACAAAAGTTTTTTTTTTGGAAATTGCCTTTGATAATGAACAATTGCTCCAAAATTGTAGCAAGTTCCCCAAGCGTGAACTCCAATTTTGATGCAAGAAAATAATTTAAAGAGACACAAATTGAGATAATTTCATCAAAGGATGATCATAGGGAGCATTTGAGGAAGGTGGAAGACACCAAGGAATCATCAAATTTGAATTTTGACCAATATAGGTTTTCCCTCCATTTCTTAATTTCAAAATTTCAAAAACTTGCAAAAGAACAATATGAGAATGTAAATGGTCTTATAGGATTTCTAGGTGTGAGGTAGTGATATGATATGTAGACTTAAAGTGAGTATGAGATAAATAAATGTTGTCAAACAATGTAAAATACATTATGCATAGGCATGTGAAAGGTTATCATGAGTCATCAGGGAGTTAGTTAAGGTATGAGAAAAGAGAGAGAATGAGTTTAAAAGCGAGAAAGAATAAGTTAGAGCTCTCATTCCTTGAGGAAACGAAGAGGAGGAAGTGTGAGAAGTAGGATATTTTTTAAAAGTATATACATTTTAATATGATAATTCTATAGTGGAACCTAAATTTATTGTCTTGAGTGTGGAACATTTCGAGTTTGATGTATTTACTATATGAACTCATGATTTCCCTGTACATTGGCATGACATAGACTAATTGAGAGCATTTAGGGAGTGCTTGGAAGTTCATTGAATAGGTCTATAGAGGTTTGAATTGTATCTCTGCTCCTAATAAGAGAACACAAGTATTGAATGTGTATATAGTGTATCCTTTAGAATTTTGGATGGATTATTTGGAGAGTTGGGTGATCAAGATGGCATAAAACTATAATCTTATATGTGTACTATTTAAAAGGTGGAGAACAAAAATCATGGTGTTTTCATTGAATACATGTAAGGATTTTGGACCGTGACTGAGACAACAATATGTGCAAGCTTTATTCTAGTCTATTGCAAAGTGTAAGAGTAAGTTGGATTCTTCATAGGAAAGGAGAATGATTAGGGCATTTAAAATTAGTGTTGAATATAATCAAACCTCTTCATACATGTTAGATCAATAAGATATGTTCTTGTGGTATAAACCCTGCATCTCTGCTACCTACAATCCATGTGAGAAAGTTTGAAGGTCTTCTAAAGTAGATTTTGGAGTTATTTGCATTAATTTTCAACTTGATACCCTTCTTGAAGTGGGAAAAAAGTAGTAACCCAAATTTTGGGGGTTAGAAGTGCATATAAAGGAATTTATTAGTTCTTAAAGCCTATCGGGCATGTAGGAGGGTTTTAATGGGTTTTCACATATAAACAAGACCTTATAAACAAGATTACACCTTGAAAATATTTAGTAGACATATCGGGGACATAAAGAAAGAGTGTGTGAAGTATTGTGTGAAATATTTGATGATTGCCTTTTGCATGACACTTAATCAACTAGTGAATTGTGACAGAGCATTAGCCTAGGGTTTAATCTTTGGAGCCTTAGAGAATCATGTTTTATCTTGAAATTGGTAAGATACCACTATAACAAGGTCTATTTGAATATTTTGAAATAATTTTGAATTTCCACTAGTTAAATTTGGATATTTCTATACCAGTTCCTAGAGGTATATTAAATATAGTGTGAGGGTTAGAAAAGCTAATCATTTAACAAATGAAATTGTGTTTAAAATTAGAGTTGAATTAATGAAACCTTAGAAATAGATAAGAGAGGAAAATGGGTGCTGAAAATATATAGTTTGTGTTTAAGAACCCCATGCAAGGCAAGTTATGGATGATAGTGTATGAGACCAGGGCTAGAAAGAGTCATTAAAATTAGAAAACAAAAGTGAATTTTTAAGGTAAAGATCAAGGAAGTGATATATCAAATTTCTCCCACATTATGATGACCCTAAGGGGTACTTGGTACATGTTCTCAATATGACCTGGATGTCTCTAATCCATTCGACTACGAGTGGTGCAAACACATTGGGCTTAAGAACTCCTTAAGGTAGTTTGGGGATAAGTCAAAGAACAGTGATAGGTTTTATGGATTCTAACCTAATTGATGGTTGATATTATGTGAAAATAAGCATGATTTGTTTAGTGTGTCTTGTGGGGTGAAGGTATCTTGAATCAAGAAGGACAAGGTGGACTAAATAGGAGCTAGGACTACAAAAAGACTAATGAAGAAAATTAGAAGATGGGTGAGTAAATTTCACATTTTTGGGATTTGGATAGTTGCATTTGTGTTGTATAAGGTTTTCAGGAAAGAGTATGATGTGGGTAGAGTAGTATATTACTTGAGAGTTTAAACTTTACAATTTGAGCTAATCTTGAACCTAGGAATTAGGTATTCCAAAACAAGGAATTGGTCCCATTGAAAGGAACTGAATGTTGATAGTAATTAAATGCATAGAAAGTTCATTGGGGCTCTGCATCACATTTCATTACTCGATCCTCCTTTTCTAAAAAATCACATAGATCCAAATCATCTTCTTGATTATGAAGTGTCTTCTTGCATTAGTACCCTTGTCATCATTTATTAAATTTATATAATTAAATAAAATATATAATATCATGATTATTTGCATAAAAATGTTATAAAAACAAATTCAATTTTTTTATCCTTCTATAACCTTGGACATTCCTTTGTCTCATGTGAAGACAAAAAATCTCAAAACCAATGATTGGAGAACCCACCAAATTTATGGAAATTTTTTGTACCCTTATACTTCACATTCAATGTACCAAAGCACCTTCTACACTTGTTGATAATTTCCAAAAAAAGTCAATTTATGAAGCTATGATGGCAAATAAGAAATTTGGGCCTCTATAAATGGACTAATTCTAGTGTCAAATTTTTACGTGAGCTCCACTCTCAAGGTGGAATCTAAAGCCTCCAACGGACCCTTGAAAATTTTCATTGCAAGTTGTCCTCAAAAAGAGGTTAATAACCCTCCTAAAAATATTTGTGCATGTTGGAAAGGGTGGATATCATAAGACATCTTAGAGATTTGTGTTTTAAATCTTGTATCATAAGATTATACACTCTCACTCACACAATTATTAATCTCTGTGACTATAGAAATAATCTATTAATAAAACTTAGGAATATAAAACTCCTTTAGAAAGGCTTCCTCCAACACACCAAAATCAACAATTTCCTAATTTGGGTCAAATTTTATATATCAAGTATGCATTGTCCCTTAAAAAATCATTGTGAAAAGGCTCTTCTTAAAATCACGGGACGTGATACGCTTGTCTCTCCACACAAATTCACACTTATGCGCATGTTCAATAACATATTCAATGTATTTTTAATTAGGTAAATTTAAATTAACTTGATAGACCACTTGTAGTTGTGTATGGCTCTACATGGCTTGTGATTGTGACCTAGGATCCACCGGAATAACATATCAAGTCAAACTGAAAGTAAGTGTAAACAAGTCAAGTGTAATTTTCTGTATAATCTCTCTCCACTTTGATGTAGTGCTTTCAGTAATGGAAACACACACACATCACATTATATAAAATCACATTGATGAATAATAACACTAGATATAGTATAGAGGAATTTAATCAAGGAAATACTCACTAGGTCACCCTCATGCCAATCGGGGTTATCCTCGCCATGAGAGTTTTCTCCTAATCCTCCTCAATATCCTCAATAGGAGACTCACCTCCTCCTATAGATGTACCCTAAATCCAAAGGAATCCTCCCTATCCTTGCCTTTCTCTATCTACCTATCTCGTGCCCCTATAGGCCAACCTATTGGTACCACATGAACCATGGGTTTCCATTATATTATTTACATCATGATTTCTCTAATATCCCTAGTCCCTCTATAAACAATATACATAGCTAGGATATGATCAATATAGGAAAAACCAAGTTCTTGGGAACCCATGTTATAAGATACATCTCTTTTTAACATCCCCTATTAATCAATTATGTGGTACTTGAGTGTTAGCTAGGACACTCCCTCTCCTACCCAGAGGCCAAAAATGTCAAGGTATGATTGAGCTATCATGTCGGCATTGGTCAATGTGCTCATTTCCTAAGGTGTGACCCTAATCAATGAAATCTCTACCCACCTCAAGTATTTTGATGCTATCGGGGTTTATGAATATTGTGCCCCTTTGGTAGGGGTAACCTATCATAAACCCAAGACATAACCAATGTGGGGTGGATCAATGCTATAGAGTGCATCGACAATCCTATAAAAATAATCATAGGTGGCTACTAAGATATCCTAGCCCTAGGAATATACTCTCATGTAGTCCTCTATGCTCCACATAATAGGATCCCAAAAAATATAAGAGCATGCCCCCATCATTATCCCCAATACAACACGAGGTCAATTTTCCAATAATGACCTTGGACATGTTGGGGATAGGAGCATCTTCCACATAAACCAACCTAATACCCTATTTTGCACCCACATTGGATACCCCACCATCTCCATAATAATTGGCCCATCTACGGGCCTCCTTTGGTGAGTTGGACTATCTCGTGGTCAACTTCCATCCTATAACCAACACCCTAAGGATACTATATACATCATGTAGTGTGATGGTCCTCTTCGTGGACAAGAGGGAATCATAATGTCTTACAATAAACATCCTAATAGGTCAAGAAATCACATAGTAACCTACTAATAGGAGCAACATGTTTTATCTCGAGCCACTCTCCATTACCTAGCCCTATCTAGGTGATCAATTACCTAACCACTCTCTATTACCTTTGTCAAAAGTGTCATAACCGAGCTGACCAATCCTGCTCTTGGGATTTCTCCATCGACATAATCTACCCGCATTATAGAGGCAATGTATTAGGTCTAGCTATGAGAAAACACACACAAATAAATCAAATCAATAATCACATCAGAAAATAAGTCATGCCCCTAGGGAAACAAGCTGTGTAACCTCCATTCTTTTCAAAGTGGCGATTATGCAAACATTGTAAAAGTTGTGTAACCTCTATGGATGATTCTGACTTGCCATGGTAGTAATGTCACATCACTAGCTGCAGCCCTATGTGGATTTAAAATCCAATGACATAAAAATACACAAATTTTAACCAAATCTATACTCACATAACTATTCTCCATCCCCTAACGAACATTTCAAATATAAATTTATGAAAATCTATCCCATAGGTCACTTTTTAATAAAAAATCTAAAACCTAGGGAAAAGAGGAAAAATACTCATGAATCACCTATTCCTAAGGCTCACTGACTACCATTTGATTCATTACCATCATCTATGAGTACCCTCATTTTTATTATCTTTTTTTACAAAATGGTTATAAGAAATCCAGAGCCCCAAATCTAGTAAACTTGTGAATAACAAATGATTTCCAAAAATAGAAATGGGTTTATATTTATATTATGTTTCAAATGGAAAATAATGTGTTTTAGCTATTTTGACACTCATATGATTTTTACAAAGTGCAAAAAAAGATAAATATGGTGGTATTTTATCCCTTGGATGAATAATGAGTAATTTAATATTTTCCATCTTAATTATTTATGATTTTGTTATAATTTTGCTCTTGATTCCCATATTGGTTTTAGGTGATAAACTATCTTAGATGGATTCACCGCATTACAAAAGAGGGTTAGATACATTGTAACTTTCCAATTTGGGATCCGCCATAATTGGAATTCACATTCTCACTAGTTAATGGTAGAAACAATATTCGAGGGGGAAATATATACAAACCCAAAATTAATACCATGCAACAAACATAAAATAAGTGTCTAATGATGATAAAGTTCTCTATATGCCATAACAAAGTTCAAATCACTCCCCTTTCAGTTCACAAAATCCCCATGCTTCAGTGATTGTTATAAAATTTTTAATGTTATGTTTTCATGTTTTAAATGAAAAATCTCATTATTGGTACATAAAACACAACCAAAATTCTAGCTTCATCGATTTTGTCACCAACTACATAAATTTTAAAGTACCGTAATGCAAGAAAAGATTAGATGAAAGTTTGAAACCAAAAACAAACCAATTGATTCCTAAATATATTCTTCTAAAAAAACCTTAGATAGAGCAATAGATAGAAAGGAGAGAGAATATAATACATGCACTTACCTACAAGATTGCAAAACTCATCCTCTCACATGTTGAATTTTCTCTTGGATGGAAGTTGGATTAATTCAGATTTTTGGAGAAACTTAGGTAACACCTCCCCTTTGATTATTCTTGGATTTTTTTAATGAAGATGAAGGATTGAATGATGATTGGATTAAAGATGGATTAATAGAGTGGATTAAAAGATCAAATGGATGAAAAAATGGGCATATATTGGTTATGGATTTGTGACATGGCTCTCATGGAGGAGAAGAGATAAATCTATAGCTGAGGAGTGAAGGATTCAATGGCTAGGATAAAGCCATATTGGATTTGGATCAAGGGTATATAATGCATGAGAAGAACCGGATAATTATAGAACTTAAGAGAATTCTCCATTGAATTAAAAATTCAATGGAGGGAGGGAGATATATTTGAATTTTTAAATATGAAAGAGGGAAATTTAGAAAGGCTTCTAGAAATAAAAGCCTCTAGATTTAGAGGTGAGGATATGATTAGGATTAGAATTAGATTAGGTTAATAAATATGATTAGATGTGAGATTACATGGAAAGGCTAGGTGTAGGGATGTGTAGGGTAGGTGGGTAGGTAGATGTAGGAATATTAAATTCCTATAAAATGTTAATAAGGGTTATGATAGGATAATAGGATGTTATAATGAAATAAAAGGGATTAAGGATGAAAATAATGATTTAAAAGGATTAATGATGGAATGCTAAATAATGATAAATGGTAAATAAGATAAAATAAATTAAATAATAATAATTAATATTGTGATTAATTATTATATGGATGATGTTGGGATGTTTGCGGGACAAATTAATCATAATTAATCATGTCAACATTTTAGATGTCTACATTTTGCCCCTATTTAAATGGTTATTGTGTAGCAATGACCATTCAAAGAAAAAGAAGAGAATATGTTAGGATGGTGATATGATGCCCCCTTGAGGGGTTAGGCGGGGAGGAACGAGGCGGGTAACTGCTCGAAAAGAGGAGAGGCCTAAGTAAATGAGAGAGGATTAGATGATGAGAAGATTCGAGGATTCAAAGAATTAGGATTAAAAGATTTAGGATTGGAGGACTACATGAATAAGAGAGTAGAATATTAGGAGAGATGATTAGAGGATAAGAGAGAAGATTAGTAGATAGGATTAGAGGAATAAGATATTATAAGATTTATGAGAGAGGATTTAGAGGAATATGAGAGGAGAATATTAGGAGAGAGGATTAGAGGAATAAGAGAGAAGATTGGAAAATATTGGATTTTAGAATAGAGGATTCCTAGTCAATGATGTATAAAAAGGGTAAATATTTAGTATATTGGATTATAGGATACCCCAGGTTGGGGGGTTAGGTTTGGAGATATTGGATTTTAGATTTGAGGATGCTTTGGATTTGTGATGTTAGATTTGAAGATGGTAGATTTTGAGATGCCCAGTCGAGGAGGTAGGATTGAAGATTTGGGATTTATATTAGAGGAAGTTTAGAAGATGCCCCAACCAAAGGGTGGGGATTTTGGATTTTGGATGCTAGAGATGAGATGATTTGGATGTCGATATTGATTTATTGATAAATGAATGATTGGATAGGAGGATGATAAGGTTAGATAGTTGGTTAGATGATGATGATGATTAGGTGTGGATGATGATAAGACTAAAATATGATGATAGAAGGGGGTGTGCTACCATAAAGTGCCCATTGTTATCATCATTAGCATTTAGATTAATGTGGTATAAAGCAAGGTGCAATAAGGTATAAAGAGCATGATGCTTTAATTGTTGAATGTCAGTGTCCTCATATTATTGGAAAGATTAATGCTAAAAATATGGTCCTCATATCATTGGACCATGCAAAAGAAAAAAAAGAAACAAAAGGGGCCTCATATCATCGACCAAAATGTAAATGCAAAAATAAAAAAATACACAAAAAAAAGCACACACATTGCATTTTTGTATTTTTTTTTAATGTTTTGCTTTTGGATTTTGGATTTTGGAATTTTTGATTTTTATATTTTGATTTTGGATGTTCAATTTTTTTGATGTTAGATGTTAAGATCTTGGATTTGGGATGAGGGGAATGGTTGAGGATAGATAAGATGAAAGATTCATGATGGGATAGCTCATGGGGGGGGGTGGGGGATGTGAAGGGATGTAAGGTGGGATGAGAATTTCTCCTATAAGTCCCAAAGTGTGTTTGGGTAGGATGAAAGGGAAGGATTGAGGGAAATTGGATAGGTTGGATAAGATAGGGATTGATTGATATGTTAGGATTAGATGGGATGTGGGATGGGATATATATATATATATATATATATATATATATATATATAGGATGAGGGATGTGGTATATGATAAGATGTGGGATATAAAAGATTATAAGAAATTCCCCCAAGTATATATGGGGATGGATTGAGGGATAGATGTGGTGTGCCCCTAAGTGTAAAGTAGGGTGGCTATGTGGATGGATGGATGGGTTTGATTTTCCCCCAAGTGTAGGGTAGGATGGGAAGTGAGGGGTATCTAAAATGGATGATGCCCCCAATAGATGGTAGTAAGGCTTCCCCAATCATGATGATGATAGTTGAAAAGGGACATGAGGAGGATTAGATGAAAATGAAAGGATCATCATCTGCTCACGGATGTTTGATCCAAGGGAAAAATGATGTGGATGTGATGGATGGAAGGAAAATAACATTAGTGATGAACAAAATATGAGCCTAACGACACATGTTGTAAGGCAAGAGTTGGACTAAAACAAAAGTGTGACCAAGGTCTAAACAATACTTGGAAACATGCAAGCCCTATGTCTCTGCAAGATCAAAGTGTGTGTGATTGTGATGGTTAATTACCACTTGAAGTGAAGACTTAATGGGTAGTGTGTGAAGAAAAACTAGCCAATGTATAGGGAGTGATTAAGTCAAATAGGTAGATGGAGGGTGAATGGAAGGTTAAGCCGTGCATTGCTCCGTTTTGCAAGCCAAAGGCGTCCATATCCCACGAAGGATATGCATTTGATTCTTATCACAACATTTCTCTACGACCAAATGCCGTGTGCCACGATATAGTTTTTGGAAACACCCTTAGAGAGAGTATTGAGGTGGATTTTATTTGATATTTTTAATTTTGATATGAATTTTTGATATTTTGATATTTTGATATTTTTCATAAAGATGTTCCACTCTCTTGAGAACTCTCAAGGGGTTAAGAATCACTAGTGGTTTGATGGGGGGATGGAAATGAGTGTGGAGATGACATTGGCTAGAGTGTTAAAAGACACACCCAAGGGTCTTCACCACAAGTTGATTAAGTGTGTTAAAGTGTGTGGATCTCTAGGATGAGAGTGGTGCTTGAATGTTGGAGGTAATGATAGACCAAGATCACAAAATTGTAGTAGGTACTAGTGTCTTACAACATGTGTGAGTGAGGTGATAAAGTGTTTAAATGAATGGATTGGAAGAGGATTTAAATTGATGTGATGTTAAGAATGGAGTAGATGCAAAGGGATGTAAATGTTGGATGGAAGGGGATGGGTGCAAAGGAAAGAACATCCATATGCAAAGCGAAGAATAATGTGTTCAATCCATTTTTAGGTGTTTAGTATTTGTAGGGGGATTAAATGTTTTGTGTTTGGGTTGAGTGGTTGGGATGCTATGATAAATAATAGGAGTGGTAGAAATGGCTTGTAATGGAGTAGTGGGAGGGAATTTATTAGCGTTAGGTTTATACCCTAACCCTAAATGACCTGTATTTTGATGAAGGGAGATGGGTTCATGATTGCCTTGTTCATGGATGCCTAATCCTTTGCCTCAATGTTTCATATTATGCCTCAATGTTTCATATTATCAAACATATTTTTGGATATGGGGTATGAAGTGGATGGGGAAGATGATGCCATGTGGTCATTATGAGACTAGGGGTTGTAGTTTTGTCAACCACTAAGAGGCCAAAATTAACAAGGATGGGAGGTGAGGTTTATTTTGGTTTTGGTTGGTGAGGGATGTTTGGATGTACAATGAGAGTTGGATGGCTGACTATATTTGGATGTCAAGTGGCATTTGGAAGGTGGAAAATGGTTAGGGAGAGGATTGGGATGGAAATTTGGTGGATAAAAGAGGTACAAGGACAGAAGCCCTTGGTGAATGAGGTTTTGAAATAAGACCTAAATTTAATGCAACGATTGGTCAAATGTCTATGTGCGCGATGAAAGTCACAATAATAGTGTTCTTGATACCAATATGGATTGGAAGGTTTGGATCATGTGATTTGATTGGGGATGGATGATCATGTTGATGTTTTTAGTTGATGGAATATGGTGGTTATGGATTATCCTAAAGGAGTGAAGTGGCTTAGGTTGATGTTAAGATGTCTGGATTTGGGATGAGGTGAATGGTTGAGGATAGGTAAGATTAAATATTCATGATGGGATAGCTGGGGGGGGGGGATGTGAAGGGATGTAAGGTGGGATGTGAATTTCTCCTATAAGTCCCAAAGTGTGTAGTAGGATGAAAGGGAAGGATTGAGGAAATTGGATAGGGTTGATAAGATAGGGATTGATTGATATGTTAGGTTAGATGGGATGTGGGATGATATATATATATATATATATATATATATAGGATGAGGGATGTGGTATATGATAAGATGTGGGATATAAAAGATTATAAGAAATTCCCCAAGTATATATGGGGATGGATTGAGGGATAGATGTCGTGTGCCCCTAAGTTTAAAGTAAGGTGGCCTGTGTGGATGGATGGATGGATTTGATTTCCCCAAGTGTAGGGTAGGATGGGAAGTGAGGGGTATCAAAAATGGATGATGCCCCAAATAGATGCTAGTAAGTAAGGCTTACCCCAATCATGATGATGATAGTTCAAAAGGGACATGAGGAGGATTAAATCAAAATGAAAGGATCATCATCTCGCCCAAGGATGTTTGATCCATGGGAAAATAATGTGGATGTGATGGATGAAAGGAAAATAACATTAGTGATGAAAAAAATATGAGCATAAGTGACATATGTTGTAAGGCAAGAGTTTGGACTAAAACAAAAGCATTACCATGGTCTAAAAATACATGGAAACATGCAAGCCCTATGTCTCTGCAAGATCAAAGTGTGTGTGATTGTGATGGTTAATTACCACTTGAAGTGAAGACTTAATGGGTAGTGTGTGAAGAAAAACTAGCCAATGTATAGGGAGTGATTAAGTCAAATAGGTGGATGGAGGGTGAACGAAAGGTTAAGCGTGCATTGCTCCATTCTGCCAAGCAAAGCCCATATCCCTGAAGGATATGCATTTGATTCTTGTCACAACATTTCTCTACTACAGCCAGCATGCCATAGCCCCGATATAGTTTGGAAACACCCTTAGAGAGAGTCTTGAGGTGGATTTTATTTGATATTTTTAATTTTGATATGAATTTTTGATATTTTGATATTTTGATATTTTCATAAAGATGTTCCACTCTCTTGAGAACTCTCAAGGGGTTAAGAATCACTAGTGGCTTGATGGGGGATGGAAATAAGTGTGGAGATGAAATTGGATAGAGTGTTAAAAGACACACCCAAGGGTCTTCACCACAAGTTGATTAAGTGTGTTAAAGTGTGTGGATCTCTAGGAGGAGAATGGTGCTTGAATGTTGGAGGTAATGATAGACCAAGGTCACACAATTGTAGTAGGTACTAGTGTCTTACAACATGTGTGAGTGAGGTGATAAAGAGTTTAAATGAATGGATTGGAAGAGGATATAAATGGATGTGATGATAAGAATGGATTAGATGCAAAGGGATATAGATGTTGGATGGAAGGAGGATGGTGGGAAGGAAAGAACATCCATATGCATGTGAAGAATTATGTGTTCAATCCATTTTTAGGTGTTTAGTATTTGTAGGGGATTAAATGATTTGTGATTGGGTTGAGTGGTTGGGATGGTAGGATAAATAAGAGGAGTGGTAGAAATGGGTTGTGATGGAGTAGTGGGAGGGACGTTGTTAGTGTTAGGTTTATACCTAAGCCTAAATGACCTGGATTTTGATGAAGGGAGATGGGTTCATGAATGCCTTGTTCATGGATGCCTAATCCTTTGCCTCAATGTTTCATATTATCAAACATATTTTTGGCTATAGGGTATGAAGTGGATGGGGAAGATGATGCCATGTGGTCATCATGAGACTGGGGGTTGTAGTTTTGTCATCCACTAAGAGGCCAAAATTAACAAAGGATGGGAGGTGAGATTTATTTTGATTTTTGGTTGGTGAGGGATGTTTGGATGTACAATGAGATTTGGATGGCTGACAATGTTTGGATGTCAAGTGGGATTTGGATGGTGGACAATGGTTAGGGAGAGGATTGGGATGGAAATTTGGTGGATAAAGAGGTACAAGGACAAGAAGCCCTTGGTGAATGAGGTTTTGAAATAAGACCTAAATTTAATGCAACGATTGGTCAAATGTCATGGTGCGATGAAAGTCACAATAATAGTGTTCTTGATACCAATATGGATTGGAAGGTTTGGATCATGTGATTTGATTGGGGATGGATGATCATGTTGATGTTTTTAGTTGATGGAATATGGTGGTTATGGATTATCCTAAAGGAGTGAAGTGGTTTAGGTTAAATGGTTTTGGGGAGTAGGAAGAACAAGTGCACAATGGGGTGGATTATGATATGTTTTGATTGATTTATATTTATGAGTGGGATTAGATTTTTGTGGCTTAGAAGATGAAGGGGATGGGTTAGGCCCGAGGGGAAGTGGATGGTTTGGGCTTGGAGGTCGAAGTAGATTTGGTTGAGTTTGTATTGGTTAGAGTATGTGGTTTTGAGGTAGATGGTTTTGTCTTAGCATGAGATTGTTTGGGATTGCAGACATAAATGAAGGGTATGGGTGTGATATGGGGTCACATTAGATTTGGGTGATGTTGGGGATGGAGGGGATTTGGGAGATGGGTGTGGTGTAGGAACCTCATTAGATTTGGTCGATTTAGGGAATGAAGTAGATGAAGGTGGCATAATAAGCATCATTATATTGGGTAGGAGATGGGGTGGGGAGAGGATTGGGATTGGATTTGTTAGGTTTAGGATTTGGTGACTTAGGAGTCACTTTAGATGTTTTAGGATTGGGGGATGGGGAGATGAAATAGGATTAGAGGATAGGTAGTGTTAGGTTTAGGTGATGAAGGGGATGAATTAGGATTATATGTGGATGAATATGATGAGGTGGTGTAGGATCCACATTAGATGAATCAAAATTTGGGGTAGAATGGGATGAGGGTGACTTAGGATTCATGGTGGATGAGATAATTTTGACATGATTGGGGTTAGGTGATGGAGAGAGGATGAAATAGGCTTGGAGGATGGATTCGATGGTGGATTATGGTATGTGGAACTATTTAGGGAGAAATTCCATAGGATCAAATTGGGATGATGAAGATGAAAAGGATGTAGGACTAATATGAGATGGGGAATGATAATTTGGATGAAGTTGTTGGGGTTGTTGTGGATATGTGAATGGGACTCGATGATATGTTTAATGATGATTAGATTTAGGAGTTGAGGTTTTGGATGATGGTGGATTATTTGTATGAATTTTGATGGGATGAAAAAGCAAGTCATGATGATTGATAGGGGATTTGGAGGTTGGATTTTGGAATAGTTGTGTGGGTTTGGGATTGGTGGCTAAATTAGTAAGAACATAAAGGAGGTCCTATTGGTCTTTGTCAAAGTTATTAAGGGTCTCAAAGTCAATGTAATTGGACTTGTGGGGATAGTGGTTTATGTTGATTAGGTCATGGTATGGATTGGGATGATTTAGGTTCCTCAAAGGGAAGTCAATGGGGTGAGGGTAGGGATCTTAATAAGTGGGAAACCATGTATGGAGTTGGTTAAGAGATGATAGCTTAGGGGTGATTGATTGATTGAAGATTGAAAATCAGATATTTGTTGATTTAGATGTTAGATGGTTTTAAAGATGTTAGGATCAACATGGGATGGTTGATTTGGATGGCGATGATGGGATTGGTTAAGATAGGATGTGCTATTTGAGATTTATTTATTAAGGGGTTGGATAGTATGTGGGATTTTATGATCGAAGCAAGATGGGTGGATTTTATGGGTGGTGGATGATGGGATAGCTTGGTTGATGGATTTAGAAAATAGGTAGGGGTTTGGATGTTGGTTTGGAGAGGATGGGGATTGAAGATCAAAGGCCATTGTTTGATAGGATGTGGGGGATTAGATTTGGATTAGGTTGGTTGATTAAGGATGGTGATGGGATTTGGATTTGGATTTTGTGATTAAGGATAGTTAATTATGATGATGTTTAATTTTTTAAAATTTTAAAGTAATGGGATGGTTAAGGGTGTTCACTAACAAACAACAAATATGCAACACATATCCTAACTAGTTAAGTGGGATTGTAAGCCAAGATATATCCTAATTTTAATACCACACACCAATGATGGTGCCAAAATTGGCTCTACACCTATTTTTACATGTGGGGTTGGATAGCAAGTGATCTTGGGGAGTGTGACCTCCTTGTACTATAGCTTGATATGTGGCCAAAAGGTTTCCTAGTCTAGGATGTACAAGCTCACTAAGAGATGTTGATATACCTTGCGATATGTGGGGCCCAAGTGTGTGTTGCAAGGATGCTATCTAAGGCCTGGGTATTGAGATGTGGAATCCCCTCACTTCACGCTGCTCTTAAATCAAGAAATTGCTTAGTTGATAATGAAAACTCTCCAAGAACTTCATATACCCTACGCAACACATGGTGTGTCTATGTGCATGGAGATGAAGCCCATGGTCACGAGAATCATAAGACTATGAAAAGTGCGTAGATATCACTTCCACGTCACATTTCCCCTACAAAATAAAAATGAGAAGGCTAGCTTTTTTGATCCTCAATATCGTCCTAGGACATGAGAGGAGAGCATACATGGTTTCACCTTCGGGATGAACAAAAAACAAAGGAAAAACACATAAAAGGATGATAAATGCAAGATAATTAAATGCTAGATGATAAAATGAAATGAAAAATATTAATAGTTTTATTATTGGGTCTTCAAGAGGAGGCCCTACAAAACAAGGGTTAGTAGTTTGATTTTCACCCCAAATGTCTTGGATCAAACAAGCTGCAAAACAAAGGGTTAGTAGTTTTAGATTGATTTTTATCTTTGGTAAGTGTAGGAAGCTACACACAAAGTGTTAGTAGTTTGGAACAAGAAAATATAACTCAATGTGTAGTTAAAATGAAAATATTTAGGAAAATGAAAACCATGAATAAATTATCTTATAAAATGCTAAATTAACACTTTCATTACATAGATCTTTTCAATACCTTTCTAAAAAAATAGAGTTTTTTGAGTTAGGATCAAAAGTTATGGCTCTTAGAAGTTAGGTAACAAAAGTGTTACAACATAGATCATAGGTGCTGAACTATTTGCATAGGTGTCAAAACATGAAAAAGTACTAAAATGTGCACAAAAACACTAATCTAAGGCAAAGGCGCCACTTTTGCATGCTACAAATGTGCCAATACACAAAGAAAAGGGGCCAAAATGTGAAAATTTAATATAATAATTACATAAAGTAAATTAAATCTTACTCTTCATTCTTGTTATTTAATAGGAAGTATTACACCCATTTATATAGGAGAGGTTGTTCCTATATTTAAGGAGAGATAATCTCCATAAATATCTCCACACACAACTCCTAAAACAACTCCATGTTATTTTACGTGAGATTTTGTTTTCTCACAAAACTAATATTGTTAATGAGTTGTTTACTCAACAACTCATAACAATATTTACTCACCCACTCATAATTACATTTACCATAATGTAATTAACTATTACAACATATAATATTCTATGTTCACACTACAATATAAATATTCCTAACATTCACCCCCTTAGTGTGAACATGGGGCAAGAGCACCTGAATACATGAGTATGATAAAGTTTGCAATAAATCTACTTGGATCTTGTTGTTTGTATCTTGATGCACATGATCACCTTTCTAGCTCACCAGATGATCATGATCACCTCTCCATGTGAATCTATCCACCGACTGATAATATTCCAATGAAGTACGGAAGTCGAGGACCATACGACAATCAAAGGATGTACATAGAAGATTCCCTCCTATAAATAAATGTTCTCAGCATCTAAAATGCACATCCTCCTCTTTTCAATCTTTGACAAGGAATGCATAGCATGTTTTATTTCTTCACATGTCACTCAAAGCAAACAACTGAAAATATTATTAAAATGTGCCTTGCCAATGCTATATGAGACCCCATCGTTGGTGGATCGAAAGAGGCGTTGATCACCCTCCATTGTAGTGCCCACACTTTTATAGCTCAGTTACTTGTTGTTCCTCTTACTATTAGACATGTTTTGACAGGGATTTGTTATATTTTGGACATTACATTAGGAGATTTGATCTGATTAGACATGTATGGACATTTAGGTGTATAATGCTGATTTAGCTTGATTACTATGTTGTTTGCATTATCTTATGATGTCATGGATACTAATTGATATGATGTTGTTTTGGAACATAATTATATTGATGGATACTCAGTTTGTTGCATGTTGGGATTCTATGGATACATGTCATTTTATCATTATGACTAACTTATGGTGAATTATGTATAGTTGTGCACGTTGTCGCACTTTCGATTCCAGAAAGATGAAATGTTAGTCTAGAATTCATTGATATCTTATTTAGTAGTTGATTTATATTTTATCGGACAGGTGTGTTTAATGTGTGCAATGAGTGTGCAGGTGACAGGTCACAGGAGAACGTGGGACTCAGGCTAGCTATACAACTTTACACAAGCAGCCCACGGGCTAAGTCCTAGCCATGTTTATTACTTGAGGCCTTAGCATTAGAATTATTGTTTTGGGCACCATGGGTGACCCTCATTTGTAATGTAATATGTCTTGTAATTATTAATTTTGCTTAGGGTGTCTAGTTGTGTTGTAAACTTGTTTTGGGGAATTAATGACCCCACTTGCATTAAGTTTTGAATTAGTTTAATGATGTACTTAATCTAGAGGGTTTAGGGTCACATGTGAACCCTTGGGTGGGCCCCACACCCTCTAACCTTGTGCCAAATTTTCCAAACCCGAAATTGGGTTATTTTAGGCATTTTTAGGGACCCCTTTTTAGTTTGGGAGTTCCCTTAACATGAAAATGAGCCCTTGGACCCTACCTAATAGGTAGGGGGCTTATTTCCAAGGCTAGAGGGAGTTTTCCCTCCCTTTTTTCCTCTCCTTTGGTCACATCCATGTAAGGGGTATGGATTAGTGTGCTTGTTAAAAGTTACACAAGAATTGTTTTGTTATCATTTAGAGTAATTTGGGAGAAGAGGGCTAAAAGTCATTTGATCCTTTCTCTCTTTTATTTTGGCATCTTTGACCTTGAAGGAGGAGAGGGGTGACACATGTCACCCCCTCATTTGTGAGGATTTTTGCTTGCTCCTCTTCAAATTCCCCCTCATGGGAAAAGAAGAGAACTTTTTTTTTTGGAGCTATTGCTTGGAGTCTTGTGGATTTGGAGCTAGAGTTTGCTTGGGTCAAGAAGTGGAAGAGATTGAATTTTGGAGAGCTTTTCTTTGAGGTAGGCTTCTTGAGCTTCTTTGTATTTGTTGTAACATGTTAGATATTAGTTGTTCTCTTGGAAATGTTTGTTGTTGTATGAGAATTTGGTTTGTTGTTTATTTGATTTTGCTCCCTCCATCATATGGCATGATGGAGTTTTGGAGCTTGTGGGGGAAGAGAAGGAATTTTTCCCTCTCAATCCTTATAGGCTTGATGGGAAACCTTGTAGGATTTAATTACTCCCCTCAAATGGTTGAGGTGGGGAAGGTGGGTCATTTGGCATGAACCCCCTTCCCCATTCTTGGTAAGGAAACCCCTTTGGGGTTTGAAAATCCTTCCAAGAAGGATTGGTGAAAGGGTGGAGGAATAAGGAGGGCTTGAATGAAAATGGAGAAATAAGGAGGATATGGAGATCTTGTTTTGTATAAATAATGATGGTTGCAAAATTTTGGAGAACTTTCTTTTCTCTTCCCCATTTTTGAGGTAGAACATGGTTTCTCCTCTTGTTCATCTTTGTAAAATTTGGAGTCTTGTCTTAGTCATTGCCTTGTTTTTGTATGAATGTAATGTTGTTTGTCACCCTCATTCTTGTGCATAGTTGTGGTTAGTTGTCCTCTTTCCCATGGGCTTGGGGGAGGCTAGCATGCATCCCAACCTTGGGAAAGGCATGTAATGATGCCTATGGTTGGGTGGAAAAACAAGCTTCTTCTCCTTGTTTGGATTCCTTGAAGGCATGTGCATTTGGATCTCAAAGTTGGATGTTGGTTGGAGCTCTTGGTCATCTTCATTTTATTTGTGGATATTACCTCATTGTAACCCTTTTTGGGATATGGCTTGAAGAAAAAAATATACTTCCTCTTTGTTGAAATTCCTCTTCCTTTTTGTATTGGAAAATCACTTGTAAGATTTATATTTCATTTGTATTTGCAAACCTTCTTTCAACTTGGGAAGGAGTTTGTTGGGTGGTCTTCTTAGGTATTTTAGCATGATTTTGAAGTATGATGTATTGAGGAATTTTTGCAAAAGAAGCCTTGTAAAATATTGTACTCCTTTAAAATACACTTAGTAGAATATATTTACATTTCTTTAACATGCTTTGTTTTTGGAATATTGTTTTGACAAAAAAAAAGGGATCATTTATTGGAAATAAAATCTATTTGGTTATATGAAGTTTGCTATTTAATATTGAAAGAAACTATTACCATTTTGAAATATACATCTCTTGTAAATTATCATGGATTTAGAAAACTAAGTGGAGCTAGATTGAAAAGAAAATATATTAATTGTTGGAGATTTTTATTTGTGTGTAAATCTGAAATAATTATTTAGTTACCACCTTTGAAAAGAGAAGGTTGTCAAATAGGAAGATTTAGGATTTCATATTGTATGGAAATATGATTCTTCTTGCATTATGCCTCATTCTTGCAAATATTCCTCCTCTTGTAATTGTTTGGTATTATTATTAAATGAAATGAAAGTATTTTTTTCTTCCATGAGCGAAAGTTTATAGAACTTGATCGTATTAAGTACATCTCTTAAAAAAATAAAATAAAATAATTTATTATACCAATTATTTTATTATATATATATATATATATTAAATAGATAATTGTTATATAATAATAATAATAATAATAATAATAAAAACTATATATATATATATATATATATTATATAAAGTAATAAATTTAAAACAAAATAATAATAATAATAAACATTGTTTAAAAGTTTACCAAAAAATAAACAAAATAAAATAAAATTGTGTTTTGATGTTGTTGGGGGAGGGCCGAACCCCTCCCCCCCACCCATCCTTTTCCCTACCCCCCGTGCCGGCTCCGCTCCACCCTTCGCCGACCCCCGCCACCCTCCACACCTGCACTCCGTCCCCGACCCCCTCACGTTATCGCCGCGCCTGCCCTTGTCCATGCCGCCCCTCTCTAGCCTTCACAACCCCCCGACTTCCTCCACACTACTCCCTCTCCACGGCTGTCCCTGTTCCTCGGCCGACCTCCGTGTGCCCCTACCACACAATCGCGTAACCCTCCCTCACCAGATCCGCCCCATCAAAAAAATAAACGAAAAAAATATACATATAAATAAATATATCTTTAAAAATAAAAAAAAACCTAGCCGTTATATATATATATATATATATATATATTGATTTATTTGTATATATAAATAAACCAAAACCAAGAATAAAACACAAGGGAAACTTGAGATCTCTTCTTGAACATTCATGGCTTCTCCCAAAACCTGCACATTTCAAAATGAAGGAATGGAAGAGAAAAGAGATGGAAAAGAAAACATAGAGAAAGTTAGGGCAGCATTAGGGCAAATTTCAAATCAAGGGCCAGGATTAGATTAGATCCAAGGGCCCATGTTTACTCCTACACATCTTAAGTCATGAACATTTTATGGGAGTGAGAAAACAAATTTAAAAAGGGGTATGGGGCAATTAAATAAAAAGGGGAGACTAATCAAATTAAAAAGGTTGTATAGACTTAGTAAACTTTGTGTTTTTAAATTAATACTTAGTAGAATAAAATAATCAAGTTTGCATTGGGCTAGCGTTTAGGCAACTTTAGAAATTAATAATTAATATGAATTAAATATTAATAAAAAGGGGTTAAGAAGATCATTAGTTCACTATTTTTTTAAAAAAATTCCGTCTTTTTGATCCCTTTTTCGGTGTCTCGAGGCGGGGCACTACATCCATCCTCTGTTGCCTCCGACCTCCAGTAAGTGAACTATTTACCATAAGAATTCCTCATCACTAGGACAAGAAAGTTCTTCATCTTTAGAGTATTCATCCCAATCAGTTTCTTCTTCAACCAAAAGATATTTTTGATCTATTTTGTCATCAAGTAGATATTTTCCCTCTTTTTATAGTTCAAGGCTACATGTCCCGATTCATCATAGTAATAGCATTTCATTTTACCTTTAGAAGGGAAAGGTTTTGGTTTGAACTTTCCTTTCTTAGATGAAGTACTTGCTTTATTCTATACATACATTACTTCTTCATATTCTTCATAATTACTTTGATCAAGTAATGTGGAGATTACTCCTTCTAAGCTAATTGTTACCTTGCTTAAAGTAAACACAATATTTGAATAACTTTTAGGCATACTATTTAGGAGTATTGCTTTAGCATCATCATTTTTTTGACTCTTTAATTCTAGCTAATTGATTTAGCAAAGAGCAGAACTTACTTATATGATCTTTCATTTTTGAGTTCTCTTTCATTTTCAACCCATACAAGTGTTGCTTCAATGTAGTCTTTACTATTTCAGCTTCAGAACCAAACAATTTGTTAAGAGACTCCCAAATTTATTTTGCAGATTTTGTGAAATCCACATGATACGTATAAAATTTTGATAAACCTAGACCAATGGTACCCAAAGCTCTATGATCTTTTCCATTCCATCTAGCTAGATCATTTGTAGTCGTTGGTAGAATTGCATTAGCTTTAACTACATCCCATAAGTCATTTTCTATTAAATGCAATTGCATATGTAGTTGTCATGTATGGAAATCTTGTCCTTCAAAATTTTCAATCAGATTTAATTTCTCCATTATTTTGTACAATACTGATAAAAAAATACAGAATTGAATCAGGTACTTTAAATTTTTTATATAGAATACCTTTGAACCTCCAAGCAAGCCAAGACTTTGTATTAACAATTCAACATTATTGGAAATTGGAGAAAACTTTCAAGTAGAAGAATTGATGTGCTGAATTTGATAACTGCATAGTGAAATCCATATTTCTTCAAAACTATGAACCAAGTTCTACTGAAATTTCTTCTATAGTTTCTGACCAACACGTTATTTTTCATGAAAAATTATATAAAAATAAAATATGGAAACAAACAATATAAGTTGTTCTTTGAGACAGATTTGATCAAGAAAACACCAAATTTCTAGCATCGGACTTACTCGGTACCAAATGAAAATTTAATATCATAATTGCATAAAGTAAATTCAAAATATTATTCTTCATTATTTTTATTTAATATGAAGTACTACACCCATTTATATAGGAGAGGTTGTTCTATATTTAAGGAGAGATAATCTCCATAAATATCTCCACACACAACTTCTAAAACAATTCCATGTTATTCTACGTGAGATTTTGTTTTCTCACAAAAACTAATATTTTTAATGAGTTGTTTACTCAACAACTCATAACAATATTTACTCACCTACTCATAATTACATTTACAATAATGAAATTAACTATTACAACACATAATATTCTATGTTCACACCATAATATAAATATTCCTAACAAAACGTGTGAAAAATGACAAATGAACACGAAAATTCAAATTTTGAAGGTGCAAACGAAAATGAAAATTCTTCAAATTTTGACATCTTGTTTTAGGGATGAAATACTATTTAAAATGATAAAGAAGTGGGGGGTAAGCCCCACGGTGGGTGCCAAAATTTAATTAAATAAAATATTAGATGAAAGTTAGAAACCAAAAAAACCAATTGATTCCTAAATCTAGTCTTCTCAAACAAAATCTTAGATAGAGTAATAGATGGAAATGAGAGAGAATATAATACCTGCACTTACCTACAAGATTGTAAAATCCTCCTTTGATGTGTTGGATTTTCTCTTAGATAGATTTTGTATTGCTTTATATATTTTTGGACACACTTGGGTAACATCTCCCCTTTGATTGTGCTTGGATTTGCTTAATGAAGATGAAGGATTGTATGATGATTGGATTGAAGATGGATCAATAGAGCGGATTAAAAGATCAAAAGAATGAACAAATGGGAAGAGATTAGTTATGAATTTGTGACATGGCTCTCATGGAGGAGAGATAAATTGATTGAGGAGTGGAGGACAATGGCTAGGATGAAGCCATGTTAGATTTGGATCAAGGGTGGAGAATGCATGAGAAGAATGGAGAATTCTAGAATTTGAGAGAAGTATCCATTGAATTAAAAATTAAATGGAGGGAGGGAGATATATTTGAATTTTTAAATATGAAAGAGGGAAATTTAGAGAGGCTTCTAGAAATAGAAGCCTTTAGATTTAGAGGTGAGGATACAATTAGGATTATAATTATATTAGGTTAATAAAGATGATTAGATGTGAGATTACATGGAAGGGATAGGTGTAGGGATGTGTAGGGTAGATGGGTAGGTAGATGTAGGATTATTAAATTCCTATAAAATGTTAATAAGGTTTATGATAGGATAATATGATGTTATAATGAAATAAAAGGGATTAAGGATGAAAATAATGATTTAAAAGGATTAATGATGGAATGATAAATAATGATAAGGTGTAAATAAAATAAAATGGATTAAATAATAATAATTAATCTTGCGATTAATTATTATATGGATGATGTTGGGATGTTTGCGGGATAAATTAATCATAATTAATCATATCAACATTTTAGATGTATGTAGTACCTATTTTTACTGCCCAATCAATTGCTATTTAATTTTTGCCCCAATTAATTTGTCAAATTTACTAAGTTTAGGCTCATTTAAATTATCTCCCCATGTCCATTCTAATTTTCCATATCTAGTTCGTTGATTCATTATGATTAGAGGAGTCAACCTATCCAAAGTAATAGTCCAAATTATATTTCTTCAATTACAAGAATATTAAAATATCCCACTTCCAGTTTGATCATGGGTTGAATTTTTGGTTTATAATTAGGGTTATGTAACTATTTTCTTAATATTTTTTGATGCAAACAATCATTTCTTTCTTTAAATCTATCTTCACACACATTCCAACCATTAATTTGCTTTAGACTAACTAAGTATTTGAAGAAATTTGATCCCATTGTTATTTCTTCCATTAATACCTACCTAGATCATATTAAAATCTACACATTAGAGGGAGCACACATTATGAGGAGATAAAAATCATCACAACTTGGAATCAACTTGCCACATGACTACAATGACCGAGTTGGAGATGCATTTTATTTATATTGGTTTCGAGAAAATTAATTTTAAAGGATATTTTAAAGATTTTTTAATTTTATTTCTTCATTCCTATAGAATTTATTTGCATTCACACTAAGTTAAAATGGTTATATAAACATTTCCCTTACTTTGTTACCTCAAATATGTTTGTAAGAGGAAATACTCATTGATGATAATTGATTCCTAGCTTATTCTCTTATAGGTTTTCTCAAGGAAAGATTGGAATCAGAAAGAGGATTTAAATTCTATATCTTACGTATCAAAAGGGAATTTTACTAGGAAAAATTTCATCAAGGTTGAAGGAAAAATCTTATGAGAACTTTTCTATCTTGAAAAATTGAGGTAAAAACATTCTTATAAGAAGCTTTGCTTTAAAAATTGAGATTGTATTTATTTAGTGAAAGTTTATTTTTAGATAATATTATGCAACATGGAGGTGACTATAGCTAATTAATATTAGAGAAGCAATTGATTCCTAGCTTATTCTCTTATAGGTTTTCTCAAGGAAAGATTGGAATCGGGAAAGAGGATTTAAATTCTATATCTTACGTATCAAAAGGGAATTTTACCGGAAAAATTTCATAGTTGAAGGAAAAATCTTATGAGAACTTTTCTGTCTTGAAAAATTGAGGTAAAAACATTCCTATAAGAAGCTTTGCTTTAAAAATTGAGATTGTATTTATTTAGTGGAAGTTTATTTTTTAGATAATATTATGCAACTTGGAGGTGACTATAGCCAATTAATATTAGAGAAAGCGCTCCAGATCTATTGGTTCAAATATTACACAAGTGAATGATGCGAGATGTGAATTGTTCTAAGACAAAACAATGCAAGCACACAAGACTGCAAAAATATGAAAATGCAAGAGAGATAATTGAAATAACACATAAATAACTCCAACTCAATACAATCAAATAGAATAATGCAAGAGATGTACATATATGAGGTGAATGTGTAACCTCCTCCTAGAATCATGGCAATATCCACCTAGAATAGTGGCAACCAATAGCTAGAATGGTGTAGTCAAGTAGTGAACCATACCTAGAATAATGTATTCAAGTGGTAACCAACACCTAGAATAGTGTAGTCAAGTGTACACCTAAGAAAACATATCCCATAAGTGTAGGGAAACTCCAAGTGAGGTGGAATATCCTGAGTAGGATAATAAAAATAAAGTGAGGAAAATAAATCCTACACTAACACCCCCATAAGCACAACTTAGGTGGGCAGTGAAAATGAAAGTGGGTCTTGGCAACAAGGCCTGATGAGGTACCCACGTACAATGCAATCTCTCATAAGATAGAGTAAAAGGAGAAAACCTAGTGGGAAAAAATCCCCCAAAAGAGAGACATGAAGAAGTGAAGAGGATAGAAGGCCCCCGAAGATGATGAAGCTATTGATGTAGACTGCACCCCAAGAAGAGCTCGTAGATGAATGAACTTGCTCTTAGTGAAAGGTTTGGTGAAGATTTTAGCAACCCTACTCTGAAGAATGGAAAAATATCAAATTGATGACCTACTCATGAATGAGATCCTGAATGAAGTGCATGTGAATCTCAATGTGTTTGGTCCTCTAATGAAGAACCAGATTCCTACATATCTAGATGGTGCTCTGGTTGTCACAAAAGATGACTGTAGGCTTCTGATTTGGATACCAAGCTCAAAAAGAATCCCTTGAAGCCAAATAGCCTCAGTAGTTGCGTTAACAACTCCCCTATACTCTGCCTCTGTGGATGATAGAGAAATAACATTCTTCTTCTTTCTTGACCAACTGATAGGACAGAACCCAATGAGAAAATATAACTTGAAGTGGAATTACGACACTCAGTGTTGCCAACCCAATCTGAGTTTGTGTAGCCGACCAAGTCAATGTATGAACCAACCCTATAGTGAATCCCATATCTATGTGATCCTTGAATGTAGTGAAAAATCCTCTTAGTTGCTTTCCAATGTAGCTCATGAGGTTCCTACATGTACCTCAAAACAATACTAACGACATAGGAGATATCAGGTCTCGTGTGAGTCAAGTAAATAAGGTTGCCAACAAGTTATCAATACAAAGTAACATCAACCAAGGGTGTGGAACAATCAACCTCAAGCTTGACTCCAGATAAGAAAGGAGTTAGAGATGGCTTATAAGTTAGCCATGTGAAACCAAGCCAAAAGATCAAGAGAGTACTTGGGTTGTGCAAGTGAAATCCCTAAATCAGATTGTATGATCTCAATGCCAAGGAAGTAGTGTAGTAGACCCAAGTTAGTCATGGAAAATCTATCTTGAAGAGTTGTCTTCACTACTAAGATAGCTGATGAAGTACTCCCAGTGATCAAAATGTCATCAACATAAAGTACCAATATCAGTAATGAATCATCCCGCCACAATATATATACATTGGAATCTAAATGACACTATGTAAAACTAGAAGCTAGGAGGAAGGAATCCATCTTGGCATACCAAGCTTGAGGGGCCTATTTGAGGCCATAGATAAATTTCCTAAGTCTGAAAACTAAGGATGAATCCTGAACAAAACCAGTGGTTTGCTCCATGTACATCTCCTCTTGTAGGTCTTTGTGAAGAAAAAAAAAATTCACATTCATTTGGTGCACACTCCAACTATGTGCTACGGTTAAAGAAAGTGTGATTCTAATCAAATTCATCTTGGCTATGGGTGCAAATATCTCTGAGTAGTCTATGCCAGCTACCTGTGAAAAACCCTTGGTTACTAACCGAGCCTTGTACTTATCAACTGACCCATCTGCTGTAAATTTGGTCCAATATATCCATCGACATTGAATCATCTTCCTTACCTTAGGAATTGAAGTCAAATCCCAAGTGTGATTACTGATTAAGGAATTATATTCCTCATGCATAGAACTATCCCACTCAGGTATGCCTGATGCCTCTTGGAATGTTTGTGGATATGTCATTGAAGCATAAAAGGCATGTGGCCTACTCTGATAGTATACCCGAGTACGTCTATCATCCTCTGGATCCCTTGCCCAATTGCCTGCACTCTGAAGTGTCTACCTAGCCCAAAGAGGGCTTGAAGTGGGCGAGTCATGTGCTGAATCCTCATCCTCTGAAGTATGACTAGAAGTAGATGAGGATGACTCCTCATTACTATATGCTCGTTGTCATAACTAGAAGAAGTAGAAGACTCTGCCTCATGAACTGTTGTGGATGATATGAATCCTTAGACTACTCATCAAAACTAAGTGAAGCCAAAGTAGATGGAGAAGTGTCAAGTAAAGAGTTAGTGGGACTCTTTTGAAACTTAACACTTATCTCGATGAACAACTCACAAGTAGTTGGATGGATAAGCCTATAACCATTGACCTCCTCTGGATACCCAAAAAAGATGTAATGTTTGGATTGAGGCTCCATTACCTTGCATTTATTTTTGGGAATGTATGCCATTGCTAGTGATCTAAAGACCCTAAAGTTCTTAGCTTTCTAGTTTCATGTTGTGCCAAGATTCAAAGGGAGTTATACATTTTAAAGCTTTATGGGGAACCTAGTTTTGTGTATAACATGCACAATTGATGGCTTCTACCAAAAATGTGGAGTTAAAGATTTAGAGTGGATCATACAGTTTTCCATATCTTTCAAGGACTGAATTTTGTGTTCTTCCACACCATTTTGCTGAGGAGTGTAAGGCACCGTACGCGATAAATAAATTCCCTCGGTGGTGTAAAACTACTCAAATATGTTGATAACATACCCTCCCATTATCTATTCAAATAAATTTGATGCTTTTCCCCAATTGATTCTCAATAAGTGCCTTGAATTCCCAAAAGTAATCGAACAATTCATATTTTTTCCTAAGTAGACCCATGTATATCTAGTAAAAGTCATCTATGAAGGTGAGAGCATATTTGGCCCTAGTGAAATAAGGATGGGGAAAAGCCCAAGTGACATTATGGTGAATCAAATCTAAAGGTGCTAAAACTCTCCAAGCTTTTCCCTTATCAAATTTCTCTTCAAGGTGTTTTCCAAGAGCACAACCCTTGAAAAGTTTCTTTGAGAAATGAACTCTAGGAAATATTGTAGTCATGTCATGATGAATGATGCACTAAAATTAGCGAGGGAACTTGAAAAGGTCATAACTTGTGCTCTGGGTGTCCAATTGGGTCCATTTTTTTAAAGAACCCATTTAGATGAAACAAACACACTGGTCAACCTACCTAGCTAGTTGGAGCACATTTGTGCACATTTTCATAGCAAAATTCTACCACATGAGTGCTGAAAAATTAGGATTGAATTTGTAATTCAGCTTTTTACTATTTTAGGCATTAGTTAATGTTAGTCTCTTAGATTCATTACAAGTTGGAAAGTTTGAAATTACTCTAATTTAGGAATGTAGAATATGTGTGGAAATTTATGTGTCCATATGAATAAACATGTAATCTTACTAAGAATAGTAGGTTTTAAGCAAACTACTAAAAACAATAATTTTTGTCACCTAAAGTAGTTTTAGTCAAAGTTAGTTAGAGTTTCCTTGGAAACTCTAGTTGGGAGTTGTTTTCCTATTTAGGAAAAATTGTAATTCATGATTCAATAATGAAGAAGGAGATATATTTTATTTTGGAGTTCAAATTATTTGTAGTATATTGAGTGTGTTCAAAATTTGGCTACATTATTGACTCGAGCCGCTTAAGGTAACGGTAGTTAAGATGGCCAAACCACTCATGCCATAATCTATTAAATCCATCTGAGTGTGTGAGAAATGCAGTAGGGGAAATATCAGGTGAAAATTGTGAGAAGGTATAACACAGTGATATGACCTTCCCATTGCTACTGTAGTGTCACTATGCAACTCCCCAATCTCAACTAAATCTGGATCAAATATGACTCTCATGGCCTTCCCTATATGAGTCATTTGATATACTGACAAGAGATTAGTTGAAATTGAAGGTACACTAAGAACATTTGTGAATGTTCCACCTTCGAATTCAACAGACCCTCTCCTTGAAATTGTGGCTAGAGTATCATCACCCAAAGTGATGGAGGACATGTTGTAGGGCTCTAAGGAAGAAAACTCAACCTGTGATGAACCCATGTGGTGTGAAGCACCAGAGTTGATAACCCATGAAGGAGTAGATGAGGATGCAATTGTAACTAGTGATTTTCCCTTATGTTTCTCTTTATCTTTTTCCTTTTCCTTAGTAGATTCTTGGGTTGATGAATACTGTTTGATAGATTTAGGGACCCCTATGTTGTTCTTCTCAAGGAGATGACTGAGGTGGTCAATTTGCTTCTTCATACATTTGTGCTCATCATGCCCAAGTTTCTTACAATAGGCACACTTAACCTTTTCCTTTTAGGCTTCCCATTTGAACTAGAGGTTTTAGTGGTAGACTTGGAAGAGGTAGTGGATTTATGTTCTTTCTTATTTTCTAGATCCTTACTCTTTTGCTTCTTCTCTTGGTTGCTAGAAGATTTTTGTTTCCCATTCCCAGAAATGAGGGCTTGAGGTTTGGATGAATTTAAGGTACCCATTTGAATTAAATTGTCTTGCTCCTTAGTCAAATAGAAATGAAATCATCTAAGGATGACATAGACCATGTGGCTCCAAGATCTCTCTTGGTAGCATAAAATGTAGAAACAAAGACAAAGTAGTCAAGACCTAGTTTGGCAAGCATTGAAAGAACAAGTTGTTCATCCTTATTTTCTATTCCACATTATTTTAACTACAATCATAAGGACTTGAGCTTGGTAAAGAAATATTCCAAGGTGTCAAAATTTCTAGGACTTAAGTTGATAAGTTTTATTTCTAGCTCATGATCCCTCATAGTGTCAATTTTTCCAAATAATTTTTCTAAGGTTTTCCACACCTCATTGGGAGATTTGGCTGAATCTATGTGAAAAAGGAGTTTAGGAGACATTAAAAGACACAAAATACCAAATTCTTCATCACACTTATTATACCACTTAACTTTTTCTGCATCTTGTACTAGGCTTTGGTTCTAACCCCATTGTGATACAATACAACCCTTTACTCCTTAGTCCAATGGAGATTTTTGATTTCCATTCATGGTAGTTAAAAGGTGTAAGTGGGTTAATTGAACTTAGATCCATTATTGTAGAATGAAAGGTTGTGGTAGTTGTTGCGGAAAATAAAAAAATGTGCATAAAGAAAGAAGTTCTGAACAAGAGAGGAAACACCCTATACACCCCCCAAAAACTATATCAAAAATCCACCCACAATATTGGCACTCTATAACTTAAGTGAATTTGACAAAAAAAAAGTACAATGCTTTGGGAAATGAAAAATATTTAACTTTTACAAAAATGGAACTCTATATTGAGCTACTAATCAAAAGTTTTACAATAACTATTTCCCATAAATAAGCCCATTTTAAATGAATTTGCACTAAAATTGAAATGCACTTTTTTACTAAAAACAATTTTAGCAAAAAAGGAGGAGGGTTTGATGAACATTTTTTTTTGTATACAGATGTGACCATGTTGGATCAAAAATATTCACAACGACCTTGAAATTGCTGCGAGAAATGAGTGTATCAAACCGCACTACTACAAGACTAAAAAAATGATCGAATCCGGATTAGAAATGCATGTATGGGCTGTTGGAAACTCGGTTATAGGTCTGAAACACATATTTATAAAAAAACACACTTTTAAGTCTGAACATGAAAGAAAAGCACTACCATAGGTGAAAATGCCCTTCATAGGTTTGATAAACACTAGATCTGGATAAATCTTCCAGGATCCTACAATAATGATTTAGAGTCTGCAAAAAATCAATCTCTAGAACTGTGTATGCACTATGTAGACTGTAAACCTTAGAATCCTATAAATGGGATATATACCCACAAACCAGGAAAAACCAACACTAAAGAACACCCAAACACTTACAAATAATGATCTCAAATGAAAAATAAATTTGTAGAATAATAACTAGACAATCTCAATACCAACTTGACTCTGATACCATATCGGAGAAGTGCTCTAGATCTATTGGTTCGAAGATTGCATAGTGAATGATGTGAGACGTGAATTGTTCTAAGACAAAACAATGCAAGCATACAAGACTGCAAAAATATGAAAATGCAAGAGAGATAATTGTAATAACACAAAAATAGCTCCAACTCAATACAATCAAATAGAATAATGCAAGAGATGTACATATAGGAGGTGAATGTGTAACCTCCTCCTAGAATCATGGCAATCTCCACCTAGAATAGTGGTAACCAATAGCTATAATGGTGTATTCAAGTGGTGACTCACACCTAGAATAATGTAGTCAAGTGGTAACCAACACCTAGAAAAGTGTAGTCAAGTGTACACCTATGCAAGCATATCCCATAAGTGTAGGTAAACTCCAAGTGAGGTACAACATCCGAGTAGGATAATACAAATAAAGCGAGGAAAATAAATCCTACACTAACAATTACCCCATGTTTAGTTTTATTTATTTTAAAGGAACAACAAATTAATTAATTAATTAATTTATGCTAACTAGTTAATTGTTTTAGTTATTATGAGACATTTGAAATTCACACAAATATTAGTTAATTGTTAGTTATACTTTTATTTCATTTAAGAGATATTCTTTGAAAATTCGAAAACAAAGAATTTAGAATAATTTTTATTTATTTATTGAATGAGAAATTAAATGCAATTTCATTAAATTAAAAATATATTTGAATATTTACTTTAAATAAGTTTGTTTAATTGTTCATTCACTTTGTGTTAAATCAACCTGAAAAGCCAAAAACATCAAAACTTAGCTATTAGGGAATCCACACTACTTGAAATTAGCCCCTATTTATTTTTGTTCATTTATTACTCATGATTTAGGGACTACACATGACTATTTCTGGTCTAAACAAACCTCACAATTTTTTTTCGAACCCATCTTCAATTCCCTAGGTATTGACCAGGTACTAAGGTGACATTTACTTAAGACTACACATGTTGGTATTTTGATCTACTCCTTTTCCCGACTAATCATTTTCCAAATCTAAGCACTCAATGAGCATCTTAACAATGTTGAGAAATTTTGGTGTGATAAAGGGCACCCACCCAAAGGTGTAAACCAATAATCCATTTAACCCATCTTCACCTATCTAGTTGCATTACCCCTGTTAGTAGAAGAGCACCTCGAAAGAAACATGTATTTTCCAAGAGTCTTGCAACCTAAAAATAACTTATAATGTGTCACTGACATAGATCAAGAGATTTATGTCTCCATCATTCTCTATATTAGTATACCTTGAGACAAATTAAATAGGAATTTCATTTCCCTAGACAAGCAAGTTACACACTTACAAACCTATTGAAAAAGGATTCATTATCTACCTCATCCTGATCATTATCCATATGCATCTTATAATATTGACCATTATCTATTATCTTCATCACCATACATGACCCCCATTTTCACATCATCCTACCACTTTTCGGCTATCTTAGACTGATCTTGAGTGCGTAGGTTACCAATGCCAAATATACTATGTATAGCTACCCTCACCTCTATAAAATGAGGTCCTCTCGCTTCCCTCCATCACTTACACGTGACACATAACTATGAGGTACACATAACTTGATGATGTCTCAATGGTGGTGTAGAAAACTCTAGACTCGCTCACTCCCCTCTCTGTCTAGCATGGTATTATTGATAATCTAGGAGAGGTAGGGATAACACATGAGTTGGGTTCCCAAATTGTAAAGGAACTCTCTCTATTGGTTGTCTCCACCCACCACACATAATTACTAATAGTGTCCATGGTCCCCTCAACAACTAGTATCATCAAACAATCGAGCCACTAATCAATTGTACCAATATACGGATCCCATAATTCCTAATAATGTATCACTCAACTAACCTCATATATATACCTACCATCCTTATTGTTAGGACCCTCTCCTACTTTCATGTCCTAAGGAATCCCTACCAGTTGTAGTGGTGTCCTTATAGGTCTATACATAGGAAGCACTCATAAATCCATACCGTAAATAGTATAATGGGTCCGTGGCCATTTACTACCATACTAATCATATAAAAATCATGCACCAACCTCATCCATGTAGAATTTCCAACTATAATAAATTCACGACTCTAAGGAATCCCTACATGCCATAATTAAAAATAAGGGTACTAATACATCTATCTTGTGGCATAATATTTGTGCCACAATCATACCAATAATTCCTTTCGGGTATCCAAAATCGATAAATGAATATGAAACTCAACCAAACCATAAACAAGCTTAGGTGATAATTATTTCTACATGTGGCCCACTATGCTAAGGAACTCCTCTTTTACATGCTCATTGACACATTAAAAAAATGAACACTGAATGGGAATCCCAAGGATCACATACACATATCTCAATGTAACTATAGCCTTGATATTCTATCCTCGACCTTCCACCTGAAACTATTCCACTTGAACTCCTAAAATCCCAACAATATCCGAAGCAAATCCGTATCCAATAGTATTTACACCATCTACATAACACCTACAAAATCATGGCCCTCTAACTCTATAATATCATGTGTAGATAAACCCTCAATAAATTTGAAATCCATGGCACATCCATCGATCTCCATAGTAAAAACCTCTATGGAACTTATAACATATCAAACAAAAGTACCCATTATATCTCAAATCTAGCATAATATTAAAAATGCAACTCAAATTACCAAAAATCAAGACAATTAATGAGGTTACTCGCATGATGATTCGGTTCATTTCCTGGAAGGGAGGTTTGTCATCATCTGCAGCACCTTATCTTTCTCAACCACTTCCGTAGGAATTACATGGTTTGTTTCCCCATTATTTGTTGAACTCTCTTGAGTGCTCCATTTTGGAGTTTCAAAAGCATACTCGGGTGGTTCCTTTACACCATGGGGCTTATTTTTCTGCTACACAAATTTTTTCTTCTTCGGTATCCTGGTCTCCCTTCCTCCCCAAGCTCAATTCCCCCTCTGGGTTCGCTGTGGCATGTTTCTCCACTCTTTGCCCACCGCTCGCCACCCCCACCGGCCATTCGGGCTTCATCTCCCATCCTCCACTGCTGCTCCCGCCCCCACTTCGCTTCCATGCAAGACCACCACCAAGTCATCTAGAAGGCTTAACCTCGATTCTCTTGCTGTGGGGAAGGGTCCTCATGAAATTGAAATAGCACATGACCTCCTGAATATTAGCAGTGCTAGTCCCCGGATGTGCATATGGAGAGCTCTAAAAAGGGTGGAAGCCTAGAAGCTGATATGAAGCTCTTGAAGGATGAGGTTAAGAACTTGGAAAAATAGAAAGGAAAGAGGAAGAAGGAGGAGGAGGTGGGTATTGATAACAGCCAGATTGAAGATATCTACAAGAAGCTGAACTCCTTAGACTCTTTTAGGGAAGGCTAAAACTCGTCATGGCAAGCAAAGATGTGTCGAAGTGTCTCCAATCTTTGAGTTCCGACAACACTTTGGGGCAATGATAAGGAAAGCAAAAGGACCATTGATCAGCTGGATAAGACTGACGCTGCCCACATGACAACTTTGGGAATGTTCAAATCCTAGAAGAACATCAAAACCAGCATTGACAAAGCTGCCAAGAAGTAGTTGTAGGTGCTTTAGCTGCTCTTGAACGGTCTCTTTCACGCTTTTTACGAGTTTTTGCTGTTTTGTCTTGATTGGGTAGTTGTTTCTTGGCTACTTTGGGCTTCATTGTCACACTTGGATTCTGATCCTTTTTTCTCGGTTTTCATTCCTATTCTGGCTCCTAGGCCCTCTATTGTACACAAGGGTATAGTCCCTTTCAAAAAACTATTTGCCAATAATAATAAAAAAAAAGACAATTAAATAATTTTAAACACCATCGATGATTTAATTATTTACATGATCAACCCATGAGAAAAATTGCAATTTGTTTCTACTATATCGGCCACCATGGCATAATTCCATCAACCATCATTGAAAATTCCACCCATCCAAATGTTATCAACCACCTAAGTGTAAATGCCATCGTTTATGCTCAATAAGCTCAACACCATCGATCATGATGCAATTGAATGATCTATTATTACAGATCCTGTTTGTATCAAGGGTCCATAACCTCCCCTACCAATAATTACAAAAATTAAACTAATGAACCTAGCAATCAAAATACTCTCAAACCCACATAGGACTAGACCCGATCTACATTTCAATCATCTTTGGTTCAAAATTTTGCTATCCAATTTTCCCCTAGCATACATTTTTCTATTTTACTCCTAGTTACCCTTTCCTAATTAAAAAATAAAACCTACCTAATATTCACACCTGATGCATGCCCCATTTTGACCATCTTGACCACCTTGACCACTTCCTTGCACTCTTTCCATCATCACTAAAATTAGATAATCTTAGAACTTATTTTCTCTCAAATTTCAATTAGCAAAGTGACGATAAATTTCTCTCCTTACTATTTATAATAATTCTTATAACTAATTTTTGGTGATCTCTATCAATATTCAAAATTTCATATATTTCAAATGATAAAACCTAAAAATATTCTATAAATTACACCACAATCATGGTGATAAGATGATCATTTCAACATATTTAAAATAAATCTACTAATGCCGAAAAAATCCTTATATTTTGTCATTACGACACTCAAATCCATCATCCCTTGGTATTCTAGTGTTTTTTGAGTCTTACTTCTTTAATGTTTGTAATAACTATTGTACCACAATAGGAAATCCAAATGACACCGACATCTAAGTATTAGGTAGGTATATTTAATTTTGTGGAGTTTATTATTTCTTTATAACACTTTCGTTACTACTTTACTTTCAACATTTACTTTCAATTTAAGGAATTGCATAAATATTTTCTAGATACCATTTCACGTTTCAATATTGTGACATGCTTTGATATTTAGTTGGGGCATATGTATATACCTCATGTTTGATGTTTGTTAATCATTTGTTTTGTGCGGGGGATCTTTGATGAATTTTCCTCCGAGCGGTGTGCCTTAAGGGCCCTTCTAGGATTTGGGTGTGATTGGTATTGGTAACATGGGGTAGACAACATTCAAGAGATGAATCTATTATGCCATAGTTTCCTTACCCTTACCTCATTTATTAATTTTATTCACGCATTATGCACATCATGTCTACTTGTCTCATTGTGTTCACTTGTTTATGCTCATTACATGCTCTTATTATTTCTTTCAGTAATTCTTGATCTTCGTCATTATCCCTATTTATCTTCACGCTTCCATCTTGCCTTATTTTTCACCCCATTTCCTTATGGTTCCCCCAAGGCCAATGTCATCACCCATGGGAAATGGTGTCAAATTTGGTAGTACCATGATCGATGCCATCACCAAAAGGTGATGGTATTGGGTATATATACCCCTCCCTTATTTTCATTTTAGTATTAAATCATCACACTATTAATTAATCAAACATAAAGGAATTATTTTCTCACATAGTTTTGCATTAATTTGCACCTAATTGTTGGGATTGAGGATTTGAAGCTTACCCTTTTACATTTGGGTTACCATATTAAGTTAGGAAATGAGGTGTTCTTATTGAGATTTCCCATTCTCCACTTGTAAAAATTGTCTCTAGTGTTTTTCCTCCGAGGAATATTATGTATCAACAATCACACCATAGGTAAGTATTTTGAATCCTTCTTAGTACTTTAATTTTTGCTTTTATGTTATTGATTGATCATTCATTTCTATATACTAGATTTGAGGTATGTTTTATTTAATTTATTATATTGTATTAATATACTATGCCACTTAGATCTATCCATATCTTGAATTACTCCTATTTTGAGGATACATATCTCTATTTTAGATATATTCCTTGGAAACCTATATCTATCTTAGGGTTAGAGTCATTTCCCTCTAGAATTATGAAACTACACTCCTTAAGCACCTTTGGTATCTATATTACGTGTACTGAGACTTAGATTTGATCCCTATATTTGATAACCCATATGAGAATTTATCTTTCTACATCATACAATATTAATTCCATTTACTTTTGGTAACATAAACCTATCACTTGGAGAATCCATTGAATCATGAACTTGTTATTTCATTTATAGACCACTCCCTTCATCTCCACACATATTTTAATGTTTTTACACTTCCATGAATCTTCCAAGATCTCTTCCTTTCCCTAATTGGAAATCTCCCCTAATTTTGATGAATAAAAACACTATATTCCTTCTACTTCCTACCTAATATATAATCAAATCTTTCCTAAGTATAAAAGATATCATTATTTTAATAATATATATGCATATTCACTACATCAAATTGATGCACATTGATTTCCTATTAAATGTGGTGTTTATATGAAGTAGGAGTATGTATGTGATGAATGTGAATTCTTTCCCAACCTTAAGAGGTAGCAGAAGACTCAAGATTTATAAAGACAAGATAATGAGAATGTGGGCCCTAATAGAATAGAAAAAGGATGACTAGTGTGGTCCAAAGTATCCCTATCGATAGGGTAACACTTTTACATGATCATATATCCCATGTGGTCAATCATCCAAAAACCACAATACTATTAGCCTAGAGAACATGATTTAACATCCTTTTTAAAATTTACAAAGCTTCCCTTCCTCCCAAACAATATGGTATACCTCCACCATCATTTGGACCCCTAAAAACTCAGCCTAAGACATATTCGTTCCATATTTTATGATTTCTTCCATCCCTCTCTCTGTGTAACATCAATATCATTTGGTAGAGTCCCATATTTCCTTCCATTTTGAACAACATTACATCCCTCCACCACCCTTGCACCCAACCAAGGCCTACCAAATTAACTCAAATGGATCAATCTTGTGAAACAAAAAGAATCACAAGAGTAGGCTAAAATAAGGCCTAATACTTTGGTTTCACTTGAGATTCAAGAGAAATAACATGAGGAGGAGTATCCAAACCATTTGGAGAGAAAACTTGGGAACTTGAGGTAAAAAAAAAGTCTTCTTCAAGAGATAATTAGAGGCCAACCTCTTATAAGTACTTCATGGCCTATTGAGATCAAATTCATCAATGGAAACAAAAAAATGACTATCTAAGAGTGAAATGACTCAAAATTTATGAAGAATTTTATGTGGCGGGGTCCTCCTTGAGTGAGATCAAATTTATGTTATCCAATCAAGGAGGACCCCGCCACCAAATATGGTCTAATGAAGGTCGAATAAGAATATGTTCATGATCATAAGGTAGGGGATCTCTTGACCTTGAAGATAAAGAGGGCTTCCATGAGAAATAGAAAGCCATCCATGATTTTTTATTGCACTTGTGTAGGAGGAAGAGGAGGACTACAAACACCCTGGTAAGAAAGAGATCATTTCTCCAAGCTTGGTAAATGACTTTGAGAAAAAAGAAGAGAATTGTGAGTACGTGATTCTTTTTAATGCAATGACCTAATTCATATACATGTCTTGAAATTTCCAAATCCTTAGAGACTATAGTGATGTAGGACCAAGAGTGTATTTGGAAACCCAAAATAATCAAATAGAAATTTTAAAGGATGATGATGAGGATATTGTGCATGTAAACTCTGTGGTTTGATGTTGATGAGAAGGAGTGAGACCAAATGTTGAGAAAGAGGTATTTATTAAGCTAAAAGTAGAGGAAGAGAAGTTGGTTGCGGTCCCAAGGAGGTTTTTATGTAATAAATGGGAGGATGATTAAAAATTATAAATGCATGAAAAACACCCCAAGTGAAACACACAATGGTTTAAATATATGTGGGTCATTTAGATGGACCACCATGAGGATTTAACAAGGCATAATGGTTACTTCATAGATGTCTAGTAGAGTGTGCATGAATTAATGGTTCAAAGAGATGGAGATATAGAGGTGGAATGAAGGGGTTAATTATTTTGATTCTTTGTGGTGATTACATTATTTTTTTAAAGAAATGGAACACAAAACCTTGTTTGATAATGAACAAGAGTTTTAGTATGGGAGATGTTGATAGGGGATTTTAGGAAAACATAAAATAAATACCACATGGGTGAGACATGTGAAGACATTTTAAAAACTAGAAAGATACTTAAGATCCAAAAGAGAATAGGAATCATACAAATATATTTAAGGAATGTGAATATCCAATAAAATTTATAAATAGGAGAGGAGTGTGTCATGTAAAGGGGATGATTACTTATTACTTTTTAGCTGATACAAGTGCGTGAAGATAGAGTTAGGGAGAGCATGTGGAGAAGGAGAGAGTTACTATGTAGATTTTATAATATGTTAGGCTATTAGGATCATACTATAATGTTGATGTAATATGATTATACTATAGAGAATCTACATATGAATTTTATTCAAAATTGTAATTTATTCTAAGATATAATAAGAATCAAGTGTTCATGTATGTCTATTGTATGAATTATGGATTGATTTGAAAAATATATATTAGACAAGTATTATGATGGGGTATTGTATTTTTATTTACAAGTTTGGACACTTGGCTATGTTCTTCTTTTCACTCTATAACCTTGAGGTTACCAAGTCTCCTATACCATACTTTGGGTGAGGCTTTTAAGCGCAAGCTTGATCGAAAGACCATTAAAGGAAAGGTAAAGATCCTTGATGCAAAACTATATAATGATGAGTCCTAGGAAAAGAATTTTTGCACCAATATTTCTCCATTCATAAAGGGTTTCACTAATTTTAAAATATTTTTAAAAAGCATACTTGACCTAGATTACACAAAAGATGACCATGTTTAGATCCTAATCTAATACAATAAATTATAGGGTCTAAAAAGGAAATTTAAATTGAATGAAATCGAAGAAGGAGAGAGTGTAAAAGCATGGTAAACGTACCTACCTTAAATTATGTAGAAAATTTCATTGAAATAAGACTTAAAATATTGAAACAAATTTAAGAACAAGATGAAAATAGTCTCAAGAAGTTTTAATTATTTATTAGGTATATGAAATAGTATTAGAAATTGAGATAGTAGTTGTTATTGATAGTTCCTTAGATAGTATTGGGAACCATAAACCCCACCCTCCACTCATTGTTAGTTTTGTGTATTTTCCGATGTTATGGATCTTGACCCATGTATTTATCTACTTACAATCTTGAAATTTCCATCTTGGATCTATGTGATGGAATCAATTTTTGTATACAACTTCTTCCAAGTGATCTATCTAAAAATCCTCACATTCCACTCAAAGAAACATGGAGGAAAAAATGGTTTGGGATATCTCCAATAAGAGGTTTTGTGCTACATATTAGTGTGGAATTAAGGATCATGTAGTTCTACAAAATATAGTTCCCATGTGATCGAGAAGAGTCGTTCCTTCTCTTTCCCTATAGGATAAATCAATGCAATAATATAAATCCTTCTCTTGGCATAAAACACATCAAAAAATAAACTGATTGAGGGAAAAATTTGGATAGAATTAGATGTTAAATTGACTTTTCTTTTGATTGCTTGGAGTGGTCTCTTAATAGATCATTTCCTTAGTCCTAGATGATTGTTATTTTGAAATAGATCATCTAAATGACCTTTATGATTTTTTGATATAAGCATCCTAGGATGATTTCTTGCACAATTCAACACTAAATTATAGCGTAGATTGACCACTAAAATGAACCCATGTGTTAAAGTGAATTTTGGATAGAGATGGTTATAAGTTGTTGCTAGTATCCAGGTCACTAGAAAGATTTGCTAGATAATTTACCTCTATCCAAATGGATGAATTAAGGAGTAAAAACTACACAACTCTCTCTCTCTCTCTCTCTCACACACACACACACACACACACACACACACACACACACACACACACACACACACACACACACACACACACACACACACACACACGAGTCTATAGAGATATACTAAATGTCAAATAAATTTATTTAAGATATAAATTATACTAGTTTTAGTATAATAAAAGTTTCCCCACTCTAAGAATAGGCCTTAATCTGCTAGTTATCCATGGATTCACTAATAATACTTTTTTCTCTCTACATATAGACTAGTGAGTTCTTAAAATTGAACCATTCACAACCCTTCTAAGGAGTTCAAGTGTAATTCAAAAATCATTCCTCAAAAGGAAATGTTATTTTTGAATTTTATTTGTCATTTATAAAGGATATATTTTAAAATATTTTTATGAGGAAGGTTATAAATATGATATACTAATTATTATTTAATTTCATAAGAATAATTTGGATGTGAAGAGTTAAAATACATATTATTCTCTTCCCTTTATCATTTCTCATTGTAAATTTCCCATCTTTCTCTTTATTCAAGCCTATCCAAATATGACATATTTGTTCATCTTCCTCTATATTTAAGGAAAAAAAATATTTGTATTTCATTGACATTTTATTCAAATATTTTAGTAACATTAGGTTACTTATAATGTAAAATATTTTTTATGACTTATTATTTTTATTTGTGAAGAAATAAGTAGTGTTTCTACTATGATGATTGTTGAAAAAATGCAAGCGTTCACTATTTCCTATTATCTAACTAGACATCGATGAGACATTACTAGATAGTGATAGATTCTATATAATCAATCAAAACTCCCTCAAAATAGTTGGATTAAATATAGGGCCTCAATGGTTGCTCCTTTTGGTTTCTTCTCCTAAATATGGCTAGGTTGAATATGAGAGATAGCCAAATTCAAAAGCCAAATCTCTTATATCAGTTTGAATGGTGTTCCACTCACATTGCTTTCTTAATTCGACCTTGGCACCAAATATTTATAATGGACTCATCCTTATGTATGGATAAAATCTTCCCATCATTTTATCTTCCTACAAAGACTCGTTATATGTATATACATGACTTTCATCTTTGCTTTTAATTTGAGATGCACATCTTCTCTTAATGTGAAAAAAACATAGTTATACTATGAAATGTAAGATCATGTTAGTTTCCTTTATATTTTCTCAATATCATTGCATGATATCCAATGGAAATTTATAGAAATAGAAACCCAGTAATTTAGGTTTTTATTTAATATTTCTTGTTTAGGGATTACCAATTACTTATATAATGGCCGATGAGGTGTTAACGAGTTGTTAAAGTAGGATGGTTATTTCACACTCCACGTAGATTTAAATATCAGTAGGCACATTCCTATTGGGATGAATGATCTAGAATTGAGGCCATTTATGGCCAAATTATGTGAATTTGAGTTTTTGTAACCAAATGAAGTGAATTTGAGGTTTTCGATGGTTGAATGTAATATTGGCTTATAACTCTAGCCAAAAGTATTTATGCATTAAAAAAATTACTCCTACGTTGGTATTACCATCCCCATTACATTATGGAGATAACCATCTCATATAATTCATTTTCATTAAAAATAATGGAGACTTATTTTATGTGGGAAACAAAAACTAGCAAGATGTTGTATCTTATTAATATAAAATCAGACATTACAATAACAAGAAGGGAATACAATAATTATAGGTATTGTATAGTCTATAATAACCGTGAAAAGATTGTTGTATTTTTTAACAAACCCACAAACATTAAAACATAATAATTATAGGAATCATTATTCCCAAAATAATGCTAATAATAATATCAACAAAACAATAAAAATAAATTAACCTAGATGAGTAAAATCTACCCGCTTACAATCTACCATGATGTAATTATTCCTTACATCCCCCTTAATTCATCGTGGTCTCGAGAGAATGAAAGAAATATTCTCTAAATGCCTAAAATTTATCCGAGCTAGTTGACTTGGTGAAGACATTTACACATTGTTCTTGTGTCGGATAAAATTAGATTTAGATTTTGTGTTGTAGAACATGCTCACATATTAAATGTACTTATACCTTAATGTGCACTATCCATTCATGAAAAATTGAATTGTAAACAAGTTTTATAACTCCTTAAATCTCAAAATATAGGATGATTTCTTACTTATGTGGAACTTCTAATCCCTCAAGTATGTAACATAACTATATCACTTCATAGAAAAATCCTCCTACAACATGATATTCATCTTCAATTGAAGATAAAAAGGTTTGTTTATTTCTCCCCATGTTATCGTAACAAATACCAAAAATAAAAATGTCTAGAATTTCTATAATCAATATTACCTACATGATATGACTTAGAATACCCTATTAAGAAGGATTGGTCACCTTTCTATATTATAGTTCAAAATCCAATGTGCCTGTGATATACCTCAAAATATGATTTGCTACTTTCTAGTGACATCCCCTTTGTTCTTGCATAAATTGTGAGAGATAGAAAACAACATAGCTAGTATATGGCCTAATGTCGGTTAAGTAAATAATACTCCTAATAAACTGTTAATAGAGAGTTGAATTCAATTGTGGAGAAATAGATATGTATGATAAAACATAAGTATTTTCTCCAAAGGCATGATAATTGGCTTACAATTCATCATTCTAAAATTATTGAGCATTTTCTTGGTGTATTTCAACTATGACACAAATATGTGATTTTCCCTTTTCTAAACTTCCAAACCATGAAAAAGTGCAATAGCCCAAGATCTATTATGTCAAATGATTGGTTTTTTCTTAATAACATCAATCATCTTCACCAAACTTCTAATTATGAATAGATCATAAACATAGAAAACAAAAATAATAATCTCCCCCTTTCTTTTTGAGGTAGACATTCGGGTCATAAGGATTCCTCTAGAATCCATGATGAACAAGTTACTAATCAATCTTAAAGTACCATGCCCAAGAATCCTATTTGAGACCATATAGTGACTTGATGAGTCTACATACCTTTACTTCTTTTATAGGTGTGACAAAACCTTTCGGTTGAGTCATGTATACTTCTTCCTAAAAATCTCCATTTAGAAAGGCATTGTTCACATCCATTTGGTATAATTTCTAACCAAACTATGCAAGTAGAGAAAAAATCATCATGATAGTTTTTATATTATACGTGGGAGAAAAATTCTCCTTGTAGTCAATGCCTTATTTATAAGTATACCCCTTCGCTACTAGCCTCACCTTATGCTTGTCAATATTTCCATCTTATTTTTACTTCATTTTGAATATCCATCTACATCTAATGGGATTCTTTCAAGGTGGAAGTTCAACAAGCTTCTATGTGTTATTCTTCATAAAAATTAATAGTATATATCCATGGTATATTTCCAAGGTTTGAATTTGTACTGTAGGAATTCTTGAACTATGGAGGGCTCAAAATATTCAACAATAGTACTCATTTAGGTAACATTTACCTTAAATCTATCCATATTGTGAATATGTGGTCTAGGTGTGGATGTGTCTCAAACACCATCTAATTAGCATATTGTATCACATTAATCTACCATTTAGGCATAAACTTAGTTGCTCTTATGGGTGGTGGTCCTATTGAATCATCACCATCATCACGATAATAACTATCTTCATCGGAGGAGACCATCTTATTTCTTCACAACATGACTGATTTATTCATCAAGCGAGCTTGTGGAAGGATCATTTTTAATTTCTTATAAAAAAATCAACATCCTTGCTAGTTTAGACCTATTTGCTAGTCTATGACCGAGTTCTTCTTCACTGTACCCTAAGATATATTATTTTTCTTTCATATCCAATTTAGTTCTCTTCTTTGGAATATTCATGCTAGCTTTGCATCCAAAAACTATGAGATGTGTAATTTATGGATTTAACCTTGACTAAACTTCCTGTGGTACATTACCCCATCAAGAGAAATGGTAGGAACTCTATTCAATAAGCATACTTTTTGTTTGGATATTTCACCCCAACATGTATTTGAAAAACATGAATCAATGATCATACATCACACAATTTCGTGACAATATAATTTATCCATTAAAAAACACCATTTTGTTGTGGAATATGTGGATGAGGCATTTTACAAAAAATTCCACAAGTTTTCAAAATGCTTTGAACTCATTGTTGGTGTATTCCCCTTTGATATGATCAAAAAATTCTTATTTTATGACCAATCTTGGTTTCAACAAAAAATTTAAATTTCATGAAATTCTCAAAAGATTCATCTTTAGTATGAAGAAAACATATGCACATTTTACATGAGAAATCATCAATATTGAAAACCATCACAACTAGGTCTCATGGTCCGTAAAGATCGATATGCACCGGATCAAGCTTGCACAGAGCCCAAAATGAACTCTTCTATAATAGAACTCTATGTTGTTTTCTTACTAAAAATGTTGGCATTTATTGGAATCCTTTATGAGAGGTACATATCAAGATGGTGAAGTATGTTTAGATATCCATAACTTACGTGTCCAAGTCTCTCATGTTACAATTGTGCCGAGGTTATGTCCTTTTCCATAAGAGCCTAATTGTCTCTTTAAATAAAATAAATTTGGAATATACGAGCCACTTTAGAATCTCATGCAAATAATTTAGAGCTTTTGGATTTATCTCTAATAAGACACATCTTTCACCACTTTTATAAGTCAAAATTAATCTTGATTGTGTTCCAATAGTTGGTGACTTATAGTAGATTATTTTTCAAACCAAGAACATATAAAAATAAGTGATTATACAAGTATGTATTCCAAGAGGTAAAGAAATATTACCGATACCTTGGACATAGTAGGAGATATCATCACCTAAAAAAATGATTTTTCATGGGTGTGTCACTTAGAGTGAAGAACCAATCCTTATGTCTAGTCACATGTGGGTTTTACCCAAATTAACATACCACATAAAATTGTGTGAAGTGGATTCTTCATGTGATTGAAAATCATACGTGAAGTATCCATCATTATAATGATCTTCCTATTTAACAATATTGCCTTATTCTTGGGGCCTCTTTCTCTAATTCCCTTTGGTTTTCCTTCTTTCTTATTTTGTTGTCCCTAAGATGAATGTTAGTTAGGTGGATTTTTACCACTAGAAAATACTTATTGGAATGCATTGCACCAAAAATATTTTTACTGTGGCCCTTGTGACTATAAATAAGATAATGTTTATGTTATTTTTTCCCTTCTTGATTTTGTTTAATACTTTACTTTTGGGGTTGTTTGAATGATTTCATATGTTTCTTCCATTTCTTGTGTGAAGCAAGAGCATGTTCCTCTTATTCTTCTCTAGTGTGCATGGAACCTTCTTGTTACAACATATTCACCAAATTCTCAAAGTTAGTGTTTATCCATGACATTGAAAGTGGTCACAAAGATTCTATAAGGAGTAGTGCTCTCAAGATAATGGGTAAAAGAGAGTCATTTATCACTTCCTCTTCCAATGCTTAGAGTGATTCTCTCAAGGTTGCAACATCTTGTAAAAGACCTCAATTTTATCACCACTATTTTATTTGAGAAAATGAAGATGAACATGTAGGCACATAATGATATTTCTATTTTTAGTCTCAAAAATACTTAGTTTATCCCATGCTTATTTGGCCATTCGACATCCCAATGTGTGGTTTCATCTCATTTGAGATTGCAAACAAGATGATGAACTTAGCCATCTAGTTGGCTCATCAAAATTTTTTTGACCATTAACATCATTGTCAAGTTGAATGAGAGTTCCTTCAACCAAATTACATATGTCCTCAAACTCTAGTTGAGTTCTCGATTTTAGTCTTCAATGCAACATAATCATCTCCTCTCTCGGGAACTAGGAATTTGACATAAAATATTTAGGAGCTTTTGTAGCCATAATGGAGATTACGGTGATAACAAAGTGGTTCTTAACTCTATAAATTAGCATAATAATTTACAACTTAAAAAAAAAAAAAATTTTCTCCCGGAAAAAATGGAATTTTGAATATATAAAGCACTTTGAGCTCTTTTTTGGTCTTCCCTTAAAAATAGAAAAATTTACAATGTTATAAAATGAATGCGATAAATTGAGAAAAATAGGCTATATGGCCTCTTTTTGTTTATAATATATGCTTGAATTATGAAATATGAAAAATAATAATAAAATGTTTTTGACTCTTATTAAGAGTTATAGCTCTAAAAATAGTTATAGGTTTTAAGAGGTTAGGTGGCTTTTTTAAGTTGGTGGTTTGCTTAACTAAGGTGCTATAAGGAGTAAATTCCTTAGGAAAGGGGGATAGGTTGGGGTTCGATCCTAATGCCTCTGCCCTCCCATTATTTTTTGATAGAAAATAGCTCTAACCATTTCCCATTGCTATGCACATTAAAGACATATGGGAAAATCATTTTTTATCTTTTAGAAGATATAAATAGATTATTTTAAAAAAGGTTTAATCCCCACACGTAGTGGGTGGGTTTCATCCCTTAATTTTTTGTTGCCATCTACACTCAAACCCAAAGTGTTTAGGGTTGCCTCTACACGCAAATGGTGGAGCCTCGGTTTTATTCTTGAATGACATGTTAACAACCTAGATTTAGGGCTATTTACCTTTGTGTATTTTATTTTAATTCATCTCATTTTTTCCTTTCTCTTTTTGTAGTTTTGTAGGTCTTCTCACAAGAATGGGTTTCTTTTGGTCTTGGAGCTTGTCCACTAGGATTTGAAATAGCATATTCCAAGAGAGCTGGGAGTCTCCATTTTTTTGTTGAAGGCTTATGTGAACTCACTCCATTGCAAATCAATTCAACCTCAATCAATTCAATGAGGTTGAGATCTGCAATAGGTTCATCCAAATTTAAGGGCCCACTTAAATTATTTACAGCTAAAGGGGTCCTTTAAATCTAGAGGAGAAATCCCTGTAAATTTTTGTATGCATTTTTTTTATTTTTATAAAGATTAAGATTTGTTACTAAATCATGTAACCTCATATAAGGTAATTTTTTAATGGAACAACACTAACATATAAGAGGTATGGTGTAGAAGATAATTCCTAAGTGACTCCTTCTTTCATGCTCTACAAACTTTGATTCTTTTAGACATTTTGCATCGAGAGCAATTAATTATGCTACTTTGTGCATCAAAGTGTAGGGGATGTAGAATGAGGTTGGGACTAAGAGGAAGCAAGAGGATGAGGATGATTCATTTGGATACTCTCTCTTATCTCTCTTTTCATAATATCTCTGTAAGGACCTCGAAAACCGAGGTCAATTTTTTTCCATTACTCCCAATAATCCCATTGCTTAATTGATATGCTGATTTCACACATAATCAAATCATACAATTATACAAACAAATCATATGTGCTAAACACATCGATAAAAATCAGCTTTGAGTCCAAAGGATATTTCATTATTTTTAATATCTCAGTACAATCTTATAAGGTTACATGCAATGGCAAAGAGCCTCATAAGCTTATATAATATACTCATTATTTCAGCAAGTACATCCAGTACAATTTATTCCATAACTAAAATATAACAGTAACTAAGAAAGATCTGAAATCAGCTTGAATCCCTTCAAATTCTTTCCTTTCCCTTATCTCCAGAATGGCCTGTATTTTCCACAAAGGGTCAGCTCAAACTGAACTGGAAAGGATTTCCATTTTCATATATGTAGTATTCTACAAATGAAAACGTATTCAGAAATATACAGTCATGCATCAAGCATACTAATTCATTCATTATTATAATAATGATTTCAAAAAGCATGTATACATGCATGAACTATCCAAGTTCAGAATATCTTTCAAGAGTGGTTTCTTTAACCATCTTACATGAAAATGCATAAAACTTACCTCACGTAAGGCTGATTACATAATGCATTTCATAATATTATTTCATGCCAAATCAAATCAGCCTACCAACTATTTGAAGAAATGTCACATATAGGCTCCATATAAAAAGGAGAAGGCATGATAAGCAATTGTCAAAGCATCAACATGAACTTCACTTTACAATTCTTACAATGAACATTATGCCAAATCAGATCAGCAACATAACATAATTTCCAAGAGGAAAAAAAGATCCTTTATACCCAAGAATGCATGCCACATATGACAAAATGTCATATAATGAATTCACATATATTCCAAGGAATGCATACCAATTGTATGACAAAATTTCATATCATGAACTTCACTTCACAAGCTCAAAATGAACAATATGCCAAATCAGATCAGCAACATAATGCATTTTCAATAGGCACAACAAATCCTTTTTACTCAAAGGATACATGTGAACCATATGACAAAATGTCATAATATAACCTTCCAATATAATCCAAGAATGCATTTCAGCAGCATGAAAAAGTGTCATAAAATAATTTCACATAAATTCCAATGAATCCAATCTAGCAGCATGATAAAATGCCATAAAATAACTTCACATAAATTCAAACGAATTTGTTCCAGTAGCATAATAAAATGCCATAAAGATATTCACTTCAATTCCAACGAATTCATTTCAGCAACATGATAAAATGCCATAATCCATACTCATGTATTTATGCCAATAAAAGATTACATATCAACTATTTGATGTAATGTCACAACACCTCATTCTTTAAATATTCTAGCCAAATGATTTCACACTAACCGTTTGACAAAATGTCATAGCACAACATTCTTTTAAAATGCTATGCAAATGATTGCACACTAACCATTTGACGAAATGCATCGTACTAGCAGAAAAAATTGCAGCAAAGAAAATAGCAATCAACAACAAATATGGAGCATAGAAATCACCCCAAAGCACTGTGCTTTGATAGCTAATGTTGCAGCAAAATAACACCTCAAATAATAACTACACGCAACAAGGAATTAACCCAAAACTTGGTGTTATAATAGCCAATGCTTAAGTAGCAAAAATGTAGCAATAATTTAATAAAAACAACACTTCTAGCAGTTGTTACCACACCAATAAATCCTTAAAGAACACAACTCTTCTAGCAGTTGTTACAGCAACAACAACACAACTTATAACAGTTGTAGCAGACCAACAAATCAACCAACAAAAACAACATTCCAACATTTAAAAATGCAGCTTGGATATCAATCCAAAACCCATAGTGAAAATGTCAAGAAATCTTCTCTCAACACCCAAAGAATAACCTCATTGATTCCATTTATCAAGTAAGGATTTAAAAACAAAATCTCTAGCTCTCATACTTGAGAGATCTGAAATATATAATGCCCATATTAAAATAAACACATTTTCCAAATACCCATAAAGGATTGATTCGAAAATATTAATACCCACAATAGATAATCCATATTTCTCATTACCCAGAAGAGGAATAAACTGAATATGCATTTATTTGTAAAATATTGCATAGACAAAAATAAGAAACCCTTGCCTGAAAGATTCGAGATGAAGATGACAAAAAAAAAAACCTTTGTGCTTTTCCTCTTTCCTTCTCTATTTTCTTCCTCTAGCTTCCTAGCTCCACACCGTACAAAATAAAACTCCAAAACCTTATTTATTTTTCTAGAAAATTTCTCCCCAACATTGTTGCAATAAAGAATGGCAAGATCCCAAATTACAGGCCCAAAATCAGCTCCAGATGGTCAGTAAAACTTCCATGAAATCTTCAGATTTGTTTTTGACATGGTCTCCCCTCTATCTCCTCCTCTCTTCACGCCATGCTAAATGGTAAATATCAAAACCTAACTCTCCTTTATTTCATGGATTCCAAAATCTATTTAAATATAATTAAACTTCAAAAATGCCTCCACTTAGCTTTAGGCTAAATTTAATTATTTTATTTATTTATTTTAAATAAAACTATGTGCCACATTCCACAAGGAATAATTAACACATAAGTTAATGCCAAGATAATTCAAAATTAGAATTCCACAAAATATCATTCCAATTAAGCCTTATTAAAAATATTGAGTTCCAAAAGTCGGGATGTTACAATCTCCCTAAACCTTCTAAACGATTTCTAAAATTTTCAAGCACCTTCCTAATAGACTCAAAGTCTCCCTACTTTGATACCAAATGTGAAATAAGAAAAAAAAACTATATTTTATTAGTATACAACTACACATTACAATAACAAAAGAGACTGCATTAATTATAGGTATTGTACATTATATAAAAACAAAAACAATATTGTTATATGAGTTAAATAAACCCATGGACATAACCATACAAATTACGAGAATCTTTATTCCAATACTAATGTCAATAAAAATATCAGCCAAACAATAATAATAAATTAAAATCTATGTGAGTAAAAATTACCCACTTACAATCTACCATGATGTAATTATTCCTTAGATACACCTTCGGGATCTAAATACCTCTAAGTGTTACATTCATATATCATATAATATTATAATTACTAATGAAAGTGTAGTTTTAGATCATAATTTTTGTCTCAACATCAATGTTATAATATGAATGGAGGTATTTTAAAGGCTATACTTAATTAATTGTTTATATTTTGTTAATTGATTTGGGTACTAAAATTGTTTATTGTGATATGTTAGGTGTGTGATTTTGCATGGTACAACAATGCTTATGCAAGGATTATTTTTGTATCTTATGGTCTTGTAATTGGGAAGGACAATATATTAACATTTATTATTAGTTAGGTAGTAATAGTTTTGGAATCAAATCACACAACTTATTAGGAATTCAAAAGATCGATTCTTAAGTCTTATAATTTTTAATATTCTTTAAACTTATATAATTGTAATAGTAATATAAATAATAGTTTGAACTTATTTTAAATGATGGGAGAGTGAGATTGTTCACACCTAAATGCATGTGATGTATCATCTCATAAATAATATAAAAATCCTCACTTATTTCTTCTAATTTTAAAAGTATTATTTTTCACAAAGATACTCTTTTTTAATTAGTCCTTCCAAGTCACTCAAAAATGTTATTAAAATTGAATTCTCTAAGAATTTGAAGGAAATATTTTATTTAACACATTTAAAAAAATTAAATGTGTACTTAATTTAGTGGTGTCGAGAAGTTCAATTATTTTTCCCAAGGTATCTTTATGAAAGGGTTGGATGAATAGATACCATTTATCCCCTTTAAATTTGATCCGTACATGACTATGTAGCCTCACCATTATAATAATAATTATTGTTATAGTCCATGATATCATGCTGACATGTTTTTAGGTCTATAGGTGACTTATAACATAATGGGAATACCTTCTCCACACATTACATCTATAGTGCATAAATTAGATTATGATGATGATAACAATTACGGTCCCAAAATGGAATACCTTGAATAGATCACTAATTGAAGACCTATTTCATTGCTCAATGTATCTTACAAAATCTTTTTCAAAGCTCTGAATCTTTTACTATGAAACCTTCTTACCCTCATCGTCATAAGTGAGCATATTGGTTCATCCAACATAGATATACTCTTGAAAATGTTATTTTAGTTTGGGAAGGTATGAAATGGGCTAAACAATTTGATTAGAAATGTATGTTCATTAAAATTGATTTCAAAAAATCTTATGATAGGATTGAATGACATTTCATCATACATGTGCTACAAGCCCTTGGATTTGGTCCTAGATTTATTCAAACTATTAATACGTTGTTTCAACATGCTCGGGATTGCATAAATTTAGTTAAAAAATCACGCACTTTAGACATTATTTAGTCCTAGTCTCATACTACTATTTATATGGTTTTTAGTGAAGAAATTACTAACTAACCCAAGTCCTTTGGCCATTTTATTTTGTTTGTTGTCATCACTTCCGACCTCCCGCATCTATTCTCCCAATCAGTTGTCATTAGACATTGTTTTATCTTTGACTAGGTGCTTGGCCCCATGCTTTGGGCGCCTTGGTCCCATTTAGGGTGCCCTGAGCCTTTTACACTTTCCCGCCACATTTTGGGCACTTTCTAGCCATTTGAGATTTCTATCTTTTTAGTGGTCGGAATTTTCGAGGTTAATTACAAAATTAGATCAAGAGAACCATATAAATATAAAGTTATGAGACCATAATGAGGGACCAAACACTAAGAACTACTATCATCACCTAAGGTTTCATCCATCAAAGGCTCCATTTGCATCCATCTAGCTCCATCACAAGGCACAAGGCTGGTTCATCTGTATCACACTACATAGGAGAGAAGTTCATTCTATTCCATCCACCATTTTATTACATTTCTACACATAGTTATTGCTCGCTACTTTCACAAAGTGTGACTGGCATAAGAGCACATAGGGCATGATTGTACACACACATATAGAACTACATCGGGTCTAAGATGTAGTGCAACACTCAGTTAGTAAGTCCACCACTTTGTGGCCACTGATGAAATTTTGATCCCTTCATACGCATCTTTCTTTTTTAGGGGTTTGATATTTTTCTTAGGATTTTGCAAGTCTCTCCTTCATCACCGATTTCTAGGGACATACTGCGCTTGATCAAGTAAAGTTAGTGCGAGATAAAACAAAGGAAGAGGAATATCAAGCGACACCTCAGAGGAGGTTTACAGAAATTTTTCACAGACCAGGGCACCCATATCTTAGACTAGGGTGCCCATAGGCGTCCCTGTACCTCTCCATGTGGTCCAATCAAGCCTATTATTCCAGATTCGTGTTTTCTATAGCTTCTCTATGTTCATTCCTGCATTCGGTTCATCCAGTTTATTCTCCAACACAATTCAACACCTTCATCGAATCAAACTAAGCTCTATCTAACCCTCCTTACATTTTCATGGCTTAGATTACTTGGGTAATTTATTTTAGGCTTATATCTTATTTTTGTTGTTCTTTATATTATATTAGCTATAGAAATAAAATTAATTCCACATTTTAGTTAATCATTTTGGTGAACCCATACTCAATCTCCATGCTTATAGGACCTTCACTCATTGCTTATCATCTTAGGGTTTTCTCATCATGAATATCTCTATTCACACTTATCTACAAAATCACCCTGATTGTATTAGTAAGCTTAAAAAGTACTTAGCTACTAATTATATTCCTCCTCACATTTCACTGAATATGTATACCATAAGTTCACTTTTGCTCTATCCCTCAATGAGGATCAAATAACTTTCACAACCGATGACTTACCTTCTCAAGAAATACTACAACATGAACCTCCCTTGTATATTCAAGTTTGTGTTAACAAATTCGGGGTCAAACGTGCCTTAGTTGACAATGGATATGGCCTTAACATTTGTAACATCACTTTCCTTCATCATTTAGGTATGTTAGAAGCATCTCTAGCTCCTTCCTCCATCTCTATTAGTTGCTTTTATAGAATTCCAAGCATGTATCAGTAATGACATGTCTACCACTTGGGATACCTTAGATACTTTTCCTACTAATGATGCTCTACTAGTTTATATGGGTTTTTACGATCATTTTCCTTCTTTTCACCATAAACAACATCTCCCTTCATCTCTTAATGATATAGCTTATTTCAGAGAATATGATATATCCCCGACATTCCCGATCCTCCCTACACTATTCCTACTAATCCATATATTATAGATCACTCGACCCTTTTCAATGAAGAAAATATTAAATACAACTTGGGTACATTTGAAAATCCATGCGTAAATTTTTTTAGTTGCCTCCCTTACTCCTTCCGAACAAAAATATATCAAGCACATCCTTCATGATTTATTGATATTTTTGCATGGGACTATAGTGATATGCCGAGTATTGATCTATGATCACAATGCACAATATTGTCCTCAACCTTGGTGCTAAACCCGTCAAGCAAAAATTGTACAATACATCCCAAAGTAGTAATTTTAGTTAAAGAAGATATTTAGAAGCTTCTCGACACTGGTTTTATTCGTGTTGTTGAATATCCTGAATGGGTATCTAATATCATTCTAGTAATGAAACTAGATGGTCAAGTTTGTTGTTGCACTGATTTTTCGTGATTTAAACAAAGTTTTTCCTAAGGATAGTTTTCCTTTACCACACATCGATGCTATTGTCGATTCTATAATCGGATATGATATTCTTTATTTTATGGATGGATTTGTGGGTTACAATCAAATTAAAATCAACTTTATTGACAAAGAAAAGCCCTCCTTCACCATGCCATGGGGAACATTTTTCTATATTGTTATGCCCTTCGGTCTTAAAAATGCAGGAGCTACTTATCAATGGAAATGACACATATATTCCATGATTATATTCACAAGATCATCGAAGATTACGTAGATAACATTTTGGCCAAATCTAGAGACGATGTTCTTCCCATGCACAGGATCTACGAATACTATTCGAATGACTACAACAATATTGTGTGCATCTAAATCCCAAAAAGTGTGTTTTTGGGGTCACAACGGGTAAGCTCCTTGGATATATTATCTCCCAATGTGGCATTGAGATTGATCCTAACAAAATTAAATCCATTATCGATATGCCTCCACCCAAAAATTTACATCAATTATGATCATTACAAGGAAAATTCAGGCTATTCGGTGATTCATTACACAACTCGCTGATAAGACTCAACCATTTACACAACTCATGAAGAAAGATACTAAATTCATTTGGGATGAGCAATGTCAACAAACATTCGATGATATAAAATCCTACTTGTTAAACCCGTCTATCTTAATCCCCCTTGGTTGACTAATCCTTTTTATTATATATCTCCATTACGTTTCATGCATTAGGTGCTCTACTGGCACAACATGATGATTCTCAACGTGAAAGAACGATATATTATATCATTTATACCCTACTTTCTTATGAATGTAACTATAGCTACATTGAAAAACTATGTCTCGGCTTGGTTTTTGTTGCGGATAAATTGTGACATTATCTCCTAAATAATGAAGTACATATTATCACTAAAGTTGATCCTTTGTGGTACTTATTATCTCACACACATCTATCGGGACACTTGACATGATGGGTTATGATTCTCACTGAGTTTTATTTCAAGTTTATACCACAAAAATCCATCAAAGGACAAGTTATAGCCGATCAATTAGCTGTAACACCCCTCTCAGATGCATCACCCATTTTTTATTCTTTTCGTGACGACAAACATGAGACAATGTATTTTTGTGGATCTTGTTTTCGATTTGGTGCTAGAGCTAGGATAGTCTTCATTACCCCACATGGTGACCCACTCCCCTTTACATATTGATTAGGGTTTTCTTGTACAAATAACATCATAGAGTACAAAGCTCTCATTTTAGGCCTACTTACCGCTCAAAAATTCTCATTTACAACTTATGCATACACGATGACTCTCAATTAGTCATCAATTAGGTTAATGATACATATAACACAAAAGAGGAGCATCTAATCCCATATAACACGCTTGTCAAAGATCTCCTAGCTACATTCGATTCCTATTCCATTACTACCATTCCTCGTAAGGATAATCGTCATGCAAATGCCATGGATAGTGTTGTGTCACTCATCCCACAAGACATCATAGATGAATAAGCCACATTGATCATTACACAGTTACAAAATCCTTCTATCTTTGCATTACCTCTTGCAGCTTTGCGCCATAACGCATAGTCAAGAGAAAATCAATGGTTTTCACCTATTTACAATTACTTATATAAGCAGACTATACTTGACAATCTACAACCTCATGAGGATAAAAGGTTACAACGTGAGGATAGTATTTATGTCACTTTTGTGGTACATAATTATTTAAGTGTGTAATTGATGGTCGCCTCTTACGTTGCCTTGCACTTGTAGATATACCCACTGCCATCTCACAGATACATGATAGCATGTGTGGTGGTCATTTTTCTAGTAAAGCTATGTCACAAAAACTTTTATGCCAGGGGTACTATTGGCCTACAATGGATGTTAGAGTAGGTATTTACCTTAACTCATGTTCACCTAGGTACTTTATTTACCTTTATTGTATTATTCTCACCCACTTATGTGTGTCATTTTATTTTTGTAGTAACACACACTCATTATAAAGTGCAAAAGGGTGTTGATATTTATTTTTTTTATTTATTTAGATATTAGGGGATATTATCTAGTTGTTAGGTATAGTTCTTTCCTTGATCTATGGTCTTGACTAGTTCTTTGATGACTATTTCTTTCCTTGATTTATGGCTTGATTTACGACCTTAAGTGACTTCAAGAGGATATTGTATTTTCTTAGATTGTTATTCCTTGCCTATATAAGCAAGGCCCATTCTCATTGTATTTCATTGAGTTCCATAATAATATATGATATTCTTGATGTTCATTTATTTGTAAAGGTTTATGTAAATTTATTATGGTGAATTGTTTTCATCTTATTGATCGTGGTGTTTGATTAGCATCCGAGTTCTTAGCTTCCAATACAATCTAGTTATCGTTCCTTTTATGGTATCATGCTCTAGGAGATTTTTTGACATCATCTATAAGTTTCATTTTGCAAATATTATTTTGTATATTCAAATATTCGGGATTTGTCCATATTTTTTTGTTGCGTGCATTTTTATGCAAAACATAGCCTTTTATTGGATCTGGAATGCGGGAAAACCCTAATATTGATCACTAGTTGGGACGCCAAAAGAATTCATCGGCCGAAAGAGGTAAACTCGACCATTTCTAGAGGCGTTATTTTTGGTTTTTTTGTTGTTGTTGACACACACACAAGTTTGCCTCGGAATCTAAATGGCCAAAAGAGAGGAAAACCTAGAAAATCAATTTTGTGGGTTTTTCGAGATCCGAATGGGTATTTTTCATTTGAGACAATCCGTTTTTTTGGGAGACGTGAAGCAAGCTATTTTCGGAAGGGCATCATTGAAATCCTAATCCCTTGGTCATATGGTATGGTCATATGAGGGCTTAAGCTTGTGATTCCTACTTGTAGGTGCTTAACTCTATCCCCCTTTCATTTTATTTTTGTGGTGAAGGAAAGAGCATTTTATTTTGTTTTAGTGGCAACTAAAATAAATAATAGAGCATAAACTTGTAAAGCTTGTATCTTTTGATCAACAACTTGATTTTGAGTGCCATTTTTTGCAAAAGTGCTTGTTTTTCGTGCTCTTTCCATTGGAAATATTTATTTTGAAAATAAATATTACTATAATTTTAAATTTTCATAATGTAACACACACTCATTATAAAGTGCCAAATATGGAGGGGTGTTGTAATCACTTGTGGACGTAATTTCGGTTGAGTCGACGTCCTAAAATTTTGGGAGTTGCATTCTTGTATCTATCATGGATTCTGAGAACAATATGATTTTCTCCAAAGTGTGCAAAATTCAAGAGGATATTGTAAATTTTTTGGAAGAAAATAGATTTCTCAAGAAGAGAAATTCTCTTCTACAAGCACTCATTCAAGATAAGGATACACTAATACACTCCCTGCGGTAAAAACTTGATAGCCTGCAACATCAACATCATATTATGGACAATCATATCCATGCTTCTAGTCCACTTGCAACTATTTCTCTTGTACTTCTCCTCTTGCACCGACCTTGATCTATCAGGCTTTTGAGCATGCTCTTGCTCTTGATGCTCCTAAGCCTATTAGGCTTGTTATTGCATGTTATTTTGTGCAGCGGGGAGAAGAAAGTAGTGCATGTTTATTACACGATTACACATGAATGTGTATCCTACTTCGCTCACATGCATGGCTCTTTTGAGAAGCATACCACCAGTATTTGGTTCTCGTATGCTCCATTCTATGGGTTTCAATGGAAGAGGTATTGCTAGATATTCACTGGGGTATTGTTTCCCTATTCCACATGTTAAGTGGAATTCTCGTCATGGCATTAGTTTTTTGAGTAGGTACTTCGGATTGGGATCATATATGAAGAAGAATGATTTCCTATTTTTTTCACTCGACTCTTTCTAAGGATCATAAGCAACACATGAGCTCTACACCTTCACTCGGGATTGATAAACCTAAGATTTCATTTGTTATACATGATCAACTGAGCCGACACACATTCTCGATGTTCCTTTGCATGCACCTATTGTGCATTTTACACTAGGTCATATGCGGGCATATTATTCATCCATTTGTGTTGATTTGGGGTGGATATATGATCATTTGTGGAAATGACAGAGGAATTCGTGGATGCCCTGAATGGATGATAATATTCGTAACTTCTGGTTGTAGAGGACTCTATAGGCATGGCTCCTCCACCATTAGACCTCCTGCTCCACTTTCTATACCTTCAACGCATTATAATGCTACTTGTTTTGAGCATTTTTATTTAGCGGGTCTTGTTTGTTGGGAGATTTTGTATCGTATTTTCAAAACTTTTGACATGTTGACAATCTCTCTTGTGGGGGAGCTATTTTGGTGAAGTCCATTTCGGGTGTTAGGTTTTTTTCGGTGTTCAAGTAGTTGTTTTGACAACTCATGTCAGATTTACAATGTCACTCCACCCATTCAAAAGGAATTTTCAAAGGATATGGGAGGGTGTGGTATTTTCCCGTTGATCTTGCTTCTTTCGAGTTTTGTGTCCTTTCTTGTTACCTTGGATTTTCTTGGATTGTGACACTTTGGATATTGTGTCCTTGCCTTGTTGCTTTGGTTATTATTCTTGGATCATGGCACACCTATTTGCAGCAGTTGATCGAATTATGTTTGTCTTCGGGTTTTGTGTCCTTGCCTTGTTACCTTGGATTTTCTTGGATCATGGCAACTTTGGATTTTGTGTCCTTGCCTTGTTTCTTTGGTTATTGTTCTTGGATCATGGCACACCTATTTGCAGTAGTTGATCGAATTATGTTTGGTGTTTTTTTGCACTTTTGACATCACTCCATTGACAATCTCCTTGTATGGAGCTATTCTGGTGAAGCCTAGTGTCATTTATTTTTGAGTTTTGTGATCGAGAAGTAGATTTAGACCACAATGCACACCAAACTTCTTCAACATTGTACAATTTTTTTAAGCCGAGCTTATTGGGATGCCTTGCAGCAGGTTTTTGCTCTCTCTACTTTATTGTTACTAGTATTGAGTACCTTGTGGCGTCCCTTTTTCCCGATTTTTATTGTACATGAGTACCTCATCCTATTTTGGTGAAGCCTAGATTTTGATACTCATACTATGGACATGCCACTTCTATTTTGGCCCTTATCTTCACTTGAGGGGGTGGTAGAGTAGGTATTTACCTTAGCTCATGTTCAACTGATCACTTGGAAACTAGTGTCTTTGCGGTAGGTACTTTTATTTACCTTTATTGTATTTATCCTCACCCACTTATGTGTGTGGATATTTATTTTTATTTATTTAGATATTAGGGGATATTATCTAGTTGTTAGGTATAATTATTTTCTTGATCTATGTTCTTGACTAGTTCTTTTATGACTAGTTCTTTCCTTGATTTATAAATTGATCTACTTTATTGTATTTAACCTTGACTAGTTCTTAGATTGTTACTAGTTCTTAGATTGTTATTTCCTATATAAGTAAGGCCCATTCTCCTTGTATTTCATTGAGTTCCATAATAATATATGATATTGCTGCTCATTTGTTTGCAAAGGTTTATGTAAAGTTATTATAGCGAATTGCTTCCATCTTATTGATCACGGTGTTTGATTAACATTTGAGTTCTTGGCTTGGTACGACTTGGTTATCATTCCTTTTAATGGAACAAGATTTCCTTGAATATGCCACTCACTGTGAAAAATGCCAAAATAACGGTAATCTTCATCATGCACCAACGTATGACCTCCATCCCATTGCACCTACTTGGCCTTTCTCCCTTTGGGGACTTGACCTCATTGGTATGATCAATCTTGAGTCTTCCAACGAACATAAATTCATCATTCCGCTTCGAATACTTTAATAAATGGGTCAAAGCAGCTCCCCTATGAATGGTCACTAACACATACATTTGTAACTTTCTCACAATGCATATTATCACACGTTTTGGTGTGCCTTATGTTATAATCACTGATAATGGGTCTTCCTCAAAAATAAGGATGTTAAATTTTTTTGTGCCAAACTCAAAATAAAGAAATATTTTTCTATCCCTTACTATCCACAAGGAAATGGCCAAGCTGAGGCCACCAACAAAACCATTGTAAAAATCTTATGCAAGACCATTGATTCTAGTGGTACCAATTGGCATAACCAACTATTCTATGCTCTATGGGCCTATCGTACTAGCGTTCACACACCTACTAATGCTACCCCTTTTCCTTGGTTTATGGTGCTGAGGTTGTTATCCCCCTTGAGCTCGAAATGCTATCTTTGAAAATATCTCTTAAAGACATCCTTAAAGACAATAAATATCACAAAAATAGCTTACATGAGCTAGAAATGTTAGACTCGCATTGTGTCCAAGCACTCGAACATCTTCACGAATATCAATATTGCATCACACATGCGTACAATTGCAAAGCTCATTCTGTGAGTTCAACATTAGTGACCTCGTCTTAAAAGAGAATCAAAATAATATAAATGTTGAGGTACCTCTCAAAGGAAAATTCAAGCCCAATTGGCTTGGTCCATACATTATTAATGAAAACTTGGTGGTGGAGTTTATCACCTTACCACCCTTTTAGGAAAACCACTCAAAAATCCACTCAATATAATGCATCTTAAGAAATACTATGCTTAAATGCAACATTGACCATTACACGATGAAATATTCTTGTGCTTGGTTCACACTTGACTATTTGAGGGCATACTTCACATGAACCCCACACATGGCACAATAGATAAGTTACAAATTCCGAATCTTCATACATATCGCGTCACATGTCTTACATCTTACATCATACACTCTACATTTAGTCTATATCATTTCGACATTTGTACATCTACACATCATAAGCATTCTACACACCATACTAATATTCATCACATATGTGTCTCACTTGTATTGTTTACGAGTCTAGCATTATATACTCCTCATCCTACATACTACATAGGGCGCACTTCATGCTATTAGTCTATCTACGCATCTTGCATTACATTCTACACATTGCATATTTACACATTTTTCTCATTACATGGTCGTCTCTTATCATCGCACATACTACATCATATTCTACATGCTGCACTCACTACCCTATGATGCACTCTAGTTCCCTCAGTCCATACTCGTCTGCCGAGGGTTTACAAATCAAATGGAACTTATCATAACACACGATCATCACTCGACCTTTCATCATGTGACATTACTAGGATCACACACACACTTCATATCTAGGTCGTATATCATCATCACTACACATACACACTTATCACAATGCATTAGACATACGAAACACATGATTCGATAATTTCTCGATGATGTAATCTTGTTTGTGGTTCATTCTTGACTTCTGAGGGGGCATACTAAATGAACCTCACTGCATACACTTCCATTCACTCGGGGGCACGTGGATCCTATCATCCATCTTGCATTCCATTCCATCCATCCATAACATGTTGCATATCTTGGTTACTTTTACTCTTGCTTACATTTACTTGTTCATGATCACTTATTACACATGCTAGCTAGATCTATTATATGCCATTATCTTTACCATACACACATGCACGTTTGTGACCTTTTCTAGTTTTGATCGTATAATCCAGGTCTCCTACACGCAACATGGATGTTCGCCTCCTACCACTCCTATAATGGTCGCTGGGGGCATCCACATTCGTCTTTTATAGGTGGCATTGTTTCATTTTGTACTTAGCACTCTACATTACTTGATTATACACACTTTTGACATATGGGTTATCTTTCTAACATGCAAACGGTGCTTCATGTGCAACATTTGTTTGTAGGATTATTTTCTTCCATGGATATTTGTTTGGTTGTCTACTATTATTTGTCACTTGTTTGTTTGTATGCAAGCCTTGCCCTTTGTTTGGTGTGCACACTTGTTTGTTGTATGCAACCATTATGGCCTTGAGTGTCTTGTGACATTGTGAGTGATGTCCCATGTTTGAAACCCACTTTGGTGGTATATGATTGTCTTCTTACGTGTTTACTTGCTTACTTGATTCTACATTGTTTGGTATCTTATACTTTTCTTCTACATGCATGCTTGTTTGTACTAACACTTGTTTTTCTAGCCACTTGTTTGTGTGTGCCTTGGTTTCTACCAAGTGCATTCCCTTCCCCATGTAGGGAAAAGTTTATGTAGTCGGTCCTATTTTGGGGCTGCATCCTCCTATCTACGACATCACATGCAACCCCAAAGAGGGGGCATCATTTGGGGTTTTACATACTACACAATGCTCTCTACTGGTACAATTCAGTTTAGTTTTCCATCCTTGACATTGTGGGTTATACAATGAGTGGGTTTAGACTAGTCTATGAACCCCGTACACAATGGATTTTATAGGACATGGTTGTCCTTAGCATTTTGGGGAGCAATTATAGGTTAGAGGATACATTGGATTTCCTCTCTACACTACTTTAGCCTGGAGTGTCGAGATCACCCAAAAAACTAGGAAGTATAAAGATCTCTTCACACATATTAGGGAAGTAATTACAGGTTGGAGAATAATGCAGATTTCTCCCTACACTTCTTTGTCAAGAGTGGTGTGAGATCACCCAAAAACTCACAGTACATGATATCCTTTCTACACCCTTTATCTCATCATGGATCAGTGCACATGTTCCTTTTACATTTTTCATTTTCATTACATGATTTTTACTATATACATACATCTTTTACATGAGTTTTGACATATATACATGCATATTTGACTACTTGATCATCTTCTCCTTACAGATCCTTCCGTATGGGAAGAAAACATTCAACAATAAGAAACTACAACAAAGGCGTCAACAACAACAACAACAACAACATTCTAGTGGCAGCATACACCTCATACTAACATGCAAGTACATCACACACATTAGAAACTACACATGTACATTTCTGCCCTAGGTTCACTCTCACCACTTTTTGCACTTTTACATCTTTAGTTTCCATGCTCCACTATTTTCTCATTCCACGCCTTTGTCTAATCAAAATGCTTTCTACATCACTCTACATGGATCATCAGGTACACATCTCTATCTACTTTATGTTATTGAGCTTTCCGCTCACCAACATAAAGTGGGGGAAAATGTAGTCACAAAATCATGCACTTTAGACATTATTTAGTCTCGGTATCATACTACTATTCATATGGTTTTTGAGTGAAGAAAGTACTAATTAAACCATGTCCTTTGGCCTTTTTATTTTGCTTACTATTGTTACTACCAACCTCCCACATCTACTCGCCTAGTCAGTTATGCCATTTGGCATTGTTTTATCTTTGGTAGGCGCCCCTGAGTCCCCATTTAGGGTGCCCTGAGCCTTCTTACAATTTCCCGCCACTTTTTGGGAACTTTATAGCCGTTTGAGATTTTTACCTTTTTAGTGGTTGGCCTTTTCGGGGTTAATTACAAAATTAGAACAAGAGAACCATATAAATATAAAGTTATGAGACCATAATGAGGGACCAAGCACTAAGCAATACTATCATCACCTAAGGTTGCATCCATCAAAAGATCCATTTGCATCCATCTAGCTCCATCAAAAGGCACAAGGTTGGTTCATCTATATCACATTACATAGGAGGGAAGTTCATTCTATTCCATTCGCCATTTTATTACATTTCTACCCATAGTTATTGCTCGCTACTTTTACAAAGTGCGACTGGCACAAGAGCACCTAGGGTATGATTGCACACACACAAAACTACATCGGGTTTGAGATGTAGTGCAATGGTCGATTAAGTAACCCCACCATTGTGGCCATGAGGACAGTTTGAACCCTTCATAATCATATTTATTTTTTTAGGGGTTTGATACTTGTCTTAGGGTTTTTCCGATTCTTGCTACTTCATCATTGATTTCCAGGGGACATACTACGCAGTCTAGCAAAGCTAGTACAACATGAAGTGAAGGCATGTGAATATCTAATAACACCTCAGAGGAGGTTTGCAGACCTTTTTCACAGACCATGGTGCCCATATCTCAGACTACACGGCGTCCACAGCGCCCCCGTGCCTCTCCGTGTGCTCTAGTCTAGCCTACTATTCCAGATCCATGTTTTTATGGAGCTTTTGTGTGTTCATTCCTGCATTTGGTCTATCTAGTTTATTCTACGACACACGCTCAACACCTTCGTCAAATCAGCTAAGCTCTATCTAACCCTTCTTGCACTTTAGGGTTTTATATTTTCATAGCTTAGATTGCTTGGGTCATTTATTTTAGGCTTATATATGTTATTTACTGATGTTCTTTATATTAGATTAACTATAGAATTAGAATAAATTCCACATTTTAGTTAATCAATCACCATTAATGGGCATCAATCTCATAGTTTTGCCTTCTTAGATCCATTAGACACAACTTCCCTTTATCCCCTTTAGTCGTGTGTTAGTTCTTTAAAGGTTTTAGCTACCTCCTTGCCAATTATTCCTTCGGGGTTTTTTTATTAAAGGTATTTCTCTCCCTCACACTAACCAACTCCTCACCAATGGACACTTTTGGATGGATCTTTCTTAACTTTTCTTAAGGAAGACAAAATTGTTAGGAATATTATGGAATGCCTAGATATATTTTGTTTGACCTCTAGATATTCTATCCAAAGTGGCCAAAAACATAATGCTATAGACATGCCATGTCTTTTATGCCAACTAGGCTAGATATAACCAATGGTAGTGGATCCAACCTAGAGTTAAGTTCAAATTTCTTGGCATTCCCTTTGCTTTTCAAGATTATTTAGTTGAGCTATAGTCCTATGTGGTTTAGATAGTTGAGAAGAATCTCTCATTCTAAATCACCAAAGCCCTCTCTTTAGCAAGAAAGTTCTAGATATTTTCCAAAGTGTTGGATTTTACTCATGTGTATTATTTTTGTTGGGCTCCCTCCAAAGTTTCCTATGGTAAGCTTGAGAAGATCTTGAGAGACTTCATATGGGCTAGCTTAGAAGGTAGTAAAGGATTCCATAGAGTTGCTTGGTGTATTTTCTACATACTTAAAGAAATAAGGGGTTTGGTCTTATTGACATCAAACTCCAAGGCCATGTCTTAAGTGCTAAATGGATCATCAGAGGCCTAGAAGGCTCATAATATTGGAAAATTCTATTGTGAAATTTCATCCTTTAGGGAACCCTACTTGGAGAGAATTAGACCTTCAATCTATCCTCCTCACACTAGTGGATGTCAAAATTGGATGTATATTTGTAGCTAAAAGCATATGGAGAGCTTGGGAATTACTCAAGCCCTATCTAATTTTGGTCAATGATGAATTCAAGAAAGAGATTTCCACCAATTCTCACTTAGTTTGGTGGTCACCCATTATCTAATGCTAAAATAAACCTCTTGGATTAATTCCTAGATTCATAGGACGAAGTCACCCATCATCTAATGATAGAATGAACCTCTTAGCTCAATTCTAGAATGAATCTCTTTAAAAACATAGGATTTGCAAAGTCATTGATAATTTCTACAAAGAAACCACAAGTTGGCTACCTTGGTGGTATCAAACGAAAATGCTTTCTTAACAATAAAGAAGGCATTTGAATCTTGGAAATTGAAAATGCTATTTTGGATAAAAATCTCTATAAAATTGGGGTTTCATCTCCAATTCCTTGGTGGAGAGATTGGAGTTGGCCGTCTGCCACTCTGTTCTGTTAGTACAAACCCCATATTGGTTACAATTTGTTAGTGCCAAATGAAATTCTCTTGGATTTGTTGAACCATTGGTGGAATCTTAAGTGCTCTCACCAAGTTTGGGCAAAGAGATTTGACAAGCTGTCGAAAATTCCCACCGAACTTAAGAAAGCTCAATTCCTTGGGTGTATTCTTTACCAAGGCCTCCCAATTGGGGAGCGACTAAAGCATATGGGAATCACAAACCCCATCTGCCCAACCTCCCATTAAACACTTGTTTTGGTTTTCCCCTTTGTTTATTTTGTGTGGACTTGGATTCACTCCTTGATTTAACCTTTTCTTCTAGATCCCTTTACTTGGAAAGTGCTTCCTGAAAAATACAACTAGATTTGGCAACTATTCAGAGCTGATTTTTTTTTTTCAAATTTGGAAAGATAAAAATTATGCTATTTTTAATCATATGCATATAGACAAATGTTTTCATGCTTCTAATAAAGTTGTTGTCATTGTGAACGTGTTACTCTAGATCCGAGGTCCGAGGCAGAGAGAGTTCATTTGGAGGTGGAGTATCTTTAGATACTCATCGACCTTAAGGGCAACATGTCATGTGCATCATTTGAGAACCACCAAATCGCTTGTGACAACAATCTCCTCCTTGGGGTCGTGGCCGAAGTCTTCCACGTCATCGCTTTCAAAGCATAAACAAAATTTTAGTCTTGGGTCTCGACCTCCTTTCACGGAGGCATAGTTTTGACCGCTTTGGTGGTGATGTAATAGCGATAGATAGTGCTCGTGGTGTTGGTGGCAAAGCGGTGGTTTTGGGAGTGACACTTTGGGTGCCACCCCTTATGGCAAGTTTCCTCGCCTTGCTTTGGCCATTTCCCCTAGGCTAGAGGACAAAGACACGACTCAAGATGGTTGGGAAGGTGTTCAAGACTAGTGGCTTCCTAGTTTTCTAGGTGGGGCGGCAAGCCGGGCAGTCCCCTACCACCTCCTTCTCCATCCACCATGTTCGTCATTGTTTCTTAATTTCCCTATACTCTTTGTTTATTGCTCTTTTTTTGATTGATAAATCTTTGTTGATATGATATCTTTGTGAACCCACAATCTATCTTGATTTGATTCGATATGACATTGTGGAATATACTTCCATACCACTTTTTTTTTTTTTTTTCTTTTTGGGTATGATTAGTACTCTAATATACTTTCTTTAATAGAGAATTTTTCGACTCTAACAAGAATCAAAATTAATAACGTACGAATAAATGTGAATTCGATGCTAAAATCACTCGGAATGTTCCCCATTTCAATAAAAATTAGAGCACATTGTACAATAATAATAACGCACTCGGACGCCAACCGCATTTCCCCAGCTTGTAAAGAAAAAGCAAACAATTACAACGACGTTAAAGATAGACAGAATATTGTTAATTATTCCCATCAATCCAATAAAAATGACTTACAAAATAAGGAAGAATAAATTTGTAAGCGATTGTTCCTTAACTAATTAAACACTCAATTTTTGGCATTGTTTGGATTCCACAGCAGCGCGCTACTTCGCGTGATTCTGCACTGGAATATTACAACAACAACAACATCATCTTTATTTTAAAAACATAAATTTGAGGTGTATTTAACATTCAAGGGGTCGCCGGATCGATTCTCGCCCACGCCGCTAAAGAGAAGTTATTGATTTGTGCTGCTGCACAACGGTGTAATGTCTGAAGAGGTGTGATTTATTGTGTTTTTTTAGCCAAAGGTTTTTAAATTCTGATATTATATTTTGTGTGTGTGTGTGTTTTTGTTTTGGGTGGTTGTGGTGCAGATTCATACATTAGTGCTGACAATAAAAATGGACTGCCTGGGATGCTACAAGAAAGTCAGGAAAGCTCTGCTTAAAATATACGGTAAAAGTTTCTCCATCTTCTCTATAACAAAACATTATAACAGAAAGCTTTTTCTGGGGAAATATTATAATTAGGAATGTTCAGTGGAAAGTCTTCAATTCCAAATTTACAGACATACATGTCATTCAAGGTTAGAGAAGATTATTGTGTTTGGCCAGTGATAATAGGAAGCTCCTAGGCGCAAGCGATGTGTCCTGATGGTGGGGTCTGAGTGCTCCTATTTAGTGGCGTTAAAACCTCAGTTGACATACTGCGAATTTACGTTTAACCATGATAATATTGGATACTCATATCTATCATCATATATATATATTTTTTTTCTAATAACTCAGAAGAAATCGAGATTTGTCCTGAAGCTGCAGAGCTCTAATACCCCTATAACTTTTCTTATGTTACCCATTCATGCACACACTCCCCTTTCCATGCGATTCTTCTTTAAATAGGGTGGGCTTCTAAACACTTTGGTGTGTGTTGTGGTGTTAAACCTCCATTGACACATTGAGAGTTTACGTTTAACCATGATAATACAGTGAATATTGGATGAACCTATTTATTACATACATTTTTTTAATAATTAAAAGGGATTTGAGGTTTGTCTAAGGACTGGAACTAGAGAGTTCTAATATCCCTACAATCTTGACTATGTTAATAAAGTTGAAATATATTACCTTATAACCTCATATATTAATAAAATTGAAATATATTACATGTTGACTACCCAATAAATTATTTAACACTTTTAAAATACTATTTTCTTATAAAATAAAAATTTAATATAATATAATACAAATTAAAAGATTGATTAAAGGTTGATAAGGCCCAATTTTTTAATTTATAATAATTTCTCAAGCACTCAATTCCTGTTTTTCCATCATTATTCAATTTAATTTATATATTGTTTTAAAATTTTCCTTACATGTTAAATTGATCATAACCATCTTTATTGTTCTCCTAATGGCTTATAAAATTTATCAAAATAATTAATAGAGATCTTAGTTATGGATAAATGCTACGAATTTAGGAATTCAAATCTTTTAATTCTTGGGTTTTCTTTAAATTTTGGATTTTCCTTATATTTTATTGTTATGATTAATTTTAAAATAATATGATAATCATTCGGATGGCCTAAAAGTGGGTTTTTTTGTGTGTAATACATGAGATATTCATAGCCATGTGATCGACAAGAAAGAGAATAAAGTGACAGTAACGGGACCATTTGAGCCAGAGGAGTTGGTGAAGCAAATTGCCAAAAAGACAAGGAAGAAAGTAGAAGTCTTGGAGAGAAGATAGATCATCTATATTCTTTGAAAATAGCCCTCTACCTTCGCTTAGTATTTTTCCATTGTTTCTTAAGAAAGTGCAAAGCTGCTTTATTCTAAATTTGAGAGGTTTAAAATGAGTGATTGCTACATCCCCATGGAGTTTAAAATGGCCATTTTTATGTATAAGAGAAATAAAAGGTGTGCATGAAGAGGGTTACGAATGATGCTCTTCTATATGATTTTCTTTACCATAGAGATGATGTGTATGTATATATGCATGTTGTATGTACATCAAATTACATGTATATATTTAAATAGTTTATTAGTTATTGTTTTTTGTAATTTAATCGTGAGGAATAAATAAAATTTTAGTTAATTGTCATTATGCCGAAGGCGTAACTCCTATGGGAAAAGGTATGAATTTATTTTGGACATTCATAGTTTACGAATCAGTATTATTTACTTTGTGTCAAATTTGACGGCTAAATGATGGTTTTGCTATTTTTAACAATTTTGTTTTTCAGAATTTGCATGTTGCTAAATATAATGATAGAATCTTCTTGGGCTTATGAAAGATCACGAATACTTGAGGAATAAATAAAATTTCTAAAACCAAGAATTGAGAAAAGTTAATTTACATTCTCACGTTATTTTCTTGGAACAACATATACAAATTTGTTTTAGACATGTACAATATTCATGTTACAGTAACATCCGAGATATGGGTATATTTATAGTTTTATATTATCTTCTTGGTATGAATTTGAATTTTGACTGCAGTCATCAAAACCTGCTTTGTTTCGAATCAATCAAACTTGCTTTGTTTTTCGAATCTCAATTAGTATTATTTGTTATCAAGGAAGGAAATTTCTCATGCTTAGGTTTATTGCATAAAAAGGAAGTGATTCTTTGGGAGATTTTTCGTATCATCATGAAGAATCTCAATTAGTATTATTTGTTATCAAGGAAGGAAATTTCTCATATTTTTTCCATAAGAAAGGAATTTCTAAAACCAAGAATCGAGAAAAGTTAATTTACATTCTCATGTTATTTTCTTGGAACAACATATACAAATTTGTTTTAGACATGTACAATAGTCATGTTAAGTGTTAAAGAACATCCGAGATATGGGTATATTTATAGTTTTATATTATCTTCTTGGTATGAATTTGAATTTTGACTTACCTAATCATCCTCAAAACCTGCTTTGTTTCCAAATATGAATTAGTATTATTTCTTCATCAAGGAAGGAAATTTCTCGGGTTCTTTTTTCATAAGAAAGGAAGTTGTAATCTCAATTAGTATAATTTGTTATCAAGGAAGGAAATTTCTGTTTTTGCATAAGAAAGGAAGTGAAATTTTTGGGGTGAAATTTCTAAAACCAAGAATCGAGAAAAGTTAATTTACATTCTCATGTTATTTTCTTGGAACAACATATACAAATTTGTTTTAGACATGTACAATATTCATGTTACAGTAACATCCGAGATATGGGTATATTTATAGTTTTATATTATCTTCTTGGTATGAATTTGAATTTTGACTTGCAGTCATCAGTCAAAACCTGCTTTGTTTCTGAATCTCAATTAGTATTATTTGTTATCAAGGAAGGAAATTTCTGGGTTTATTGCATAAGAAAGGAAGTGACTGAATCTCAATTAGTATTATTTGTTATCAAGGAAGGAAATTTCTCGGGTTTATTGCATAAGAAAGGAAGTGAAATTTTTGGGGTGTATGCTATTTAGTTTGGTTTCTCCATGCTTAGAATTTAAAACTTTGTTTCTGAATTACAACTGGACCAGTTTGTTTATTGGTTAATTAAGGATTCTTTGGGAGATTTTTCGTATCATCATGAAGTAATGCATACCATTTTTTTATTACCCCATCAAGTCCTTTGTCACATACTTCTATCATAAATATGGATGTGTGATTCCAGGTGGTGGTCATTTGTCGGTTATGTACAATAAATTATGATTATATATCTTCTTACTGAAAATTTCAGTCATAAATTGTTAAACTCAATTTCAGATGATAGGTTGGGCACTATGTAATGGACAACATTATGGATTTCTTGTTAAGGTTTCTCGGATGCCAAGGGAGGGTCCACATAAAAAGGGAGTGACTTGTAATTAGATTAGATGACAAGCCATGCTTGGGAGGAATTATCAAGTTTTTATGTTAGTGCAAGTGTTGTGACGGAGGATGTCAAGTGTATGAAATTATGTTTTCTGTTATCTATCTGCATGATCTATCTTTGGATCTGTATGGGAACCAATAATGACTTTTGAACTAGGGAGTGACTCTTGACATCAAGAGCAAGCGAGTTTTCCTGAGTAAGAAATTTTGGAGTTTGATATTGTAAGCATGGCAAATCCTGCACTTCTAGGCACCGCACCCTCAAATAATACAACTACAAATTCAGCTTCAAATGTCTCAGAAAGTTCAAAGAATGAAACTTCTCCATCCTTTTTGCGATCACCCTATTTTAAGTGTTCAGAGCCTCTGAGTGCATTCTTTTGTGGAAAGTGGTAGCAAGAATTGAGTTGAATTGCTTTAGCATGAGACTCATTGACACTGAAGAAAAAGACAAAGACACCGATAAAGGTACCATTACTAAAAGAAACGACAAATGTCAATGCAGCCCCTACTAAAACTTAATGGACCTACACCGACCTTATATATCTGCACATGGGGGGGTTTAAAACTTAGGTAAGGATTTGGTGGTAGAGTGCCAAAGACTAGGAAAAAATAGATGGTCACAAAAGTCAGCAATTTAGAAGAGAAGAGAACTTTAGATATTGGAAATGCAATGATGGAAAATGATATTTCAGAAGTCATGCCTGTGAGATTGTTCAATTTTCAGCCGAGGAAAATTTCAAACGATGCCTAATAATTCATGTTTAGCTATTAATCAATCAGGTGAGACATCTCCTAATATATCCTCTATTCCACCTAGATTAAAAAAACATTCTTTTTCACCATATAGAAATAGTGAACTTGCAATTGGAGTAAAAACACAGAAAAACAAGACAGGATGTGCATCCTTTGCACCTGCTGCGAATAGTCTTTCTACATTTAGGACTCAACCTATAAGTACAACAAAGCCACCCTTGCCACCAGGAGTTGTGGCACACCTCAAGGGAGAGTTGGGTCTTAAGGCAAACAAAGTCCATGTTCAAAACATGCCCCAAGATTCGAGTAAGTGCTTAAGGGTGTTTGAGATAACAACTAAAAAGATTATTCTGTTGTAGACTCTGATAAAGAGAGGTGTGTAGAGAGAGGGAATTCACATCCATTTTATCGGTCAGATATTAAAGGTTCAAGAGGAGGATTAACAGTGAAGTCTGAAATGTTTCATAATGTGGCAAGTGCAGCCACTAATCCCTTGATGAATCTTGTAACACCATCATATAACATTCAGGAAGCCTTATGAGGATCTAATGGACAAGGTAGGTCATTGCATCAACAAGACATTTTAGCAATTAGTAATAAAAAATGAAGAAAATCTTGGGAAGTCAAGGAAATAGTGAAAGTGATAACAAAAATGGCTTAAGGTTGGATCACAAAAGAAAATCCTTTCAAGGAAATAGTTTTTGAAGAAGAGGATAAAGGCATTCAGGAGTTAACTATTAGTAAGTCATTGTGCGGTAATGACGGGGATGATCTGCAGGTAACTAAAGGAATTTTGCAAAACAGATCAGGTCTTTTAACAACAACATCATCTATCCCCATAAATCATGGGCATGATCCTTCTCGATCACATGCAATCTCCTTAGGTGAGAAGGTGTCTGGAAATATTGCTAAGTCTTCAGATCAGAGTTTTCTTCATTTCAAGTCATCAAAGACTGATCATTTCTGGCATGATAGAGAATCCAATAGTCAAGTCTCATCAACCGAGAAATCAAAATTCAATGTTTCAATGAAAAAAACTAGTTCCATTCTTGCTCATTCTCTTCAAAATATTGTTGAAATACAAGTCCAAGCTTCTAGAGCATCCTCCACTACATATATAATTCATTTAAAATATTTTAAAATTACCTCTATATTAATTTGTACCTTTGAAAATTGGTGCTCAGCTATTCTTTGATCAATTTATAATCTCATTGAAAATAGGGTTGTTTTTTATGTAACTAATTGAATAAGTATAGATATATTTAGTTTTATTAACTTCTTTTTCACTTTTTTGTAGGGTATTTGTGATTCTCATTCTCCCATAGTAAAGAAGAGAGTGTCATCTCTAAACGAACTTCAAGTGGGTTTCAATATTGATTGAAGTATTTATTCATTTGTTTTGTTTATTACATGTTATGGATTAAAAAATTATTGTAGAGTGCTTTCATGTTATTTGCTTTTGATTGTTACATTTATATTTATACTCCAATATTTTTTTCCGAAGTGACATGTGGGGGCATGTGCCTTCGTCAATGACAAGATTCGTTATGTGTTAAGGGGCTTGTTCCCAATGAGGCCATTTCAAAGCGTCCCAAGTTGGACATTAGACTGATCATTGACAAGGCTTTTTAAGCTTCTTGTCATACCTAAAAACATATTCTAGAACTAACATACTTCTTTTCCCTCTCCAGTTTAATATGATGTAGACTAGAAACATAATTCCCCTCCCTACAACGGGATTGACATTAACTACGCCTCGCTTGTAGAGGGAAGAAGAGTTTAAACGTCTTCAATGTGTTGTTAATGTGAGGCATTTCTCAATTGATTGAGGGCGGTTCCATTGTTGACCCCACATTTCAAATATTGCACTTGTCCTCCCTAAGGTCCATTCTCAACATGGTTGCCCAACATCATGTTGACCTTTCAGATGGGAAACATTTTTAGACAACACTTCTACCCTCAAAATTTGTAAGCCCAGTGTAACCGAAAAATCAATACAAGAAGGCTCCATTGTGTGCTTACAAAAATCCCGCATTAGAATAATCAAAAGTGAACTATAAGTTTCATCTCCTGCTCGATTACCAATGTATATAAACTCCCTATATTAATTATAATTTCTTTATGTTTATTTTTTTCATCCGTTGCTCAATTCTAATTCTATCATGATTTTCTTTTCCACTACAGGATTGTTCTTATCATTGAAATGGATGTTCTTGTCGAAAAACATTTGATAATTGGTGCTCCAACCCGACTACCAACAAATGCTCTCCAAGACAGTCAGTTGCCTCAAACAGATGCAAGTGCCAATCAGGTTAACAAATATTTTGTGAGAACACCAACTAAAATAAGTGGATTGAATACATCTATGCACATGTGGTCCATAGAGGGTCGTGCCCTAGAAAAAATAAGCCTTCACGAATATCACAATGCAAGGGGAGATGGTTCCGTGTTTGGGTTTGATTTTGTGGATCAGAAGGAGGGGAAATCCACATCACCTATTTCAATGAGGTTGTGGAAGCATTCTATGAGTAGTATTGAAAATGGGAAGCTATATACAATTTCCAATGGGAGGATTGTTGATGGAAAACTATGTTACAACCATTTGAACAATGCTTTAGAGATTTTCCTGCAACCTTACTCAACCATATATCCACTCATAGAAAATGAGGATACAATACCTTCCCATCACTTTCACTTCACCAAAATCAAGGACATACCTACAAGCATTGATGGTTCTATAATTGATTTGATTGGAATTGTTCTTACGATGTCACCATGCTCAACAATTCTTTCGACATGACAAGTCTGAAACAAAGAGAAGAACACTACAATTAAAGGACATGTCGGGATTCAGTGTAAGTGTCACATTGTGGGGACAACACTTAGATGAGATAAGCAACAAAATTGAAGACATGCTTTCTATACCGCCTCTTCCGGTCCTTGCCTTGAAAGTTGTTTCGCGTCTCCAGTTTCAATGGAAGCTCAGTTGACACTGTTTCAAGAACCAAATGTTACATCAACCCTCTAATTTCAGAAACAAATACACTTCATGGCTGGGTTGATTTATGATGACTACTCCCTTTCGGTACCCTCTATCACAAGCCAATTTATGGGCCCTCCAAAAATCTTGACCTCTATAACAACGATGGGGAACACAGAGAGAAATGAATGGGCCATGGTTACTGCAGAAATCACAAATATCAACATGGACAACTTTTTTACAAGGCATGTCCTCTTCAAAAAGGTGAAAAACAATGTAGGAAAAAGGTGAGAGAGAATGGTAATGGTTCATGGTTCTATTCGAGTTACAACGTACAAGTTCAGAACTATGATTATAGATATGCACTCAGGATAAATCTAAAGGACCCAACAGGAGAACTCCAGTCAGTTACCTCTTTTGATGAGAAAGTTGAGTCAATCATGGGTGTTGAAGCTAGTGATATCCACCTATTGTCTATAGATGAAGATGTGACTAGTGAAATTACAATAATGTCATCGGCAACGAATAGTGCTTCACATTTTCCCTGAAAAAAAAGACATCTTCCGAAACAACATATTGAAATGTGTCATCCTCAGTTCTAAGAAAGTGGATAACAATGCAACTCCTCCGTAACCTTCTTTACACAAATACTTCTAATGTATCCATCCCTTCAAACTTTACACCCTCACCCATCCCATTCTATACTTTGAACTATCACCGTTATGTTGCTTATTTCATATCTATGTTTCGCCCTTTTCCCCTGCTTCAAAAGAAACTTTTGTACTTCCTTATAAACTAACATACTATTCTCACCTACTACTATGTGGATTGTAAGTAATTTTAAGAAAATAAATGCATTTAACTTGCACTTTTATTAAGTACATATTTTCATCCTTGTATAGTATTAAAACGTATTGTATCTTTCCATATAACAAAAATATTTTCCTTAGGCAACACATAAAAGTTTCTTTCCTCAAATTGTTACCTCTTATGATTAGTTCCCATTAGAACTCCACATGCATTTCAAATGTATATAGTTTATTGATTCTGACATACTATTGCCTCCTACTACTATGTGGATTGAAAGATCTTTTAAGAAAATAAATGATAATTACTTGCACTTATATTATGAACGTATTTACATCATTGTAAACTATTGGAACATATTGTATCTTTCCATATAACTAATATTATTTTCCTTAAGCAACAAATGTAGATTTTTAATCCTCAAAATGATACCTCTTACACGTAGTTCCAATTGGAACTCCACATGCATTACAATTGTATATAGTTTATTGTATAAGGTTTTTTTGTATGTCAACAAACAATGCATCGTCCATTAGTGACTGACACATTTATTTCCCAACAAGTGGTACTCCATAGGTGTGTCACTTCACAATCATGTCAACTCTTGCAAAACGAGCACAATGAAGAGAGAACTACACAAAAAATAAAGTTCACATAAATTCTAAGTAGAGACGTCGTCACCTAGAGTGTAGAATAATGAAATCTCAAATATCTGTCAACTTACATCGACCAACAACCTACCATTCCCTGTCATTCCAAACTTGCCATCAAATACAACTACTGAAGGATTTCCAAGCCAACATTCTACAAGTAACTTCCATGGAAACAAATTTGCATGACCATACCAATTCCTTCCATATGAATCCATATTTGCTAACTACTACCACGCCTCCCCATTTTCTTGTGTCACCACAAGAAACTGTCTCAAGTACTAATTTTCTTTGGTTCCTCACACATGTACAACCAATTCCTCCTCTCCTTTTGTCTACTTTCCACCTTACAATCCACAATCGACCCAAACAAAACACCCCACCCCCTCCCATACACAGAGACTTCCCATATTTCTGCCCTCGTTGCAGACTATTGAAGCCCAACATCGGTTTCGCAAAAGAATATATTTTTTGGAAAACATCCAAACTTGCTCAATCTATTTGAAAATTACCATGGAATTAAAACAATTTCCTTTAAAGGCTTTCCCTCCTGTAGCAGATTCAAATTTGAAAAACACGGCCATCGCTTCTCTTCGTGGAACAACATGGACCCTAAAAAGCAACCTACCATTCTTGCGTCTTTAACCCAAATAGAGGAGATGTTTATCGCACGAGTCAATCCATTACTATAGGTCACCCAAGTACGTGGAGGACAATACAAATACTCAAGACACACCATAAGTTTCCCACAAAACATTACTTCAATAGCAAAAGTACCTACCACACCGCCTTATAGTTGTTTTCATCCAAAGCTTTGTACATTATATCACTTTTTGCATTTTGAATAGTTTAAAGGGTAACACCTCATGTTTGCGCTTTTTAAATGAAGTGACTCATCTATATTTCTACACATACAAAATCAATCACCCATAGTTTAAACAAACCCAACTACAAAAGTAAAAGCTATCCCTATAACACAAATAACGTATATTTTTTTTGTTTGTAAAATGCCTCAAAGAAATGTGGTCTCATGGAATGCTATGATTGTAAGATATGCACAAAATATCTCTAACAATGATGCTCTCAAACTCGTTGAGGTAATAAAGAAATTTGGAATGTACCATAACCATTTCAGATTTGTTTATATATAATTGCATATTTTGTCTCATTTTAGTTTCATGGAGAGATAATATGCTAAAGCACTTAGTCATTCTTTCAATCTACTTTGACAACAACACTTCACATTCACTACATTCTTGAGAGTGAGTATTAGCAAACTTACATGTCTCACTTGCATTTGTATTCAATTATTACACAACTAACTATTATCTAATGATCTAACATCCCTTTTAATGTATTTCACAACATTTAATCCAAAAGTAATAACTATATTTCTTTAATAGAAAATCAACTTATCAACATCAATTACAAAAGTAATAACTATCTTTCTAAATCTAATAGCATAAATCTAGTCATTCAAATATATTAATATGAAAATGTTATTAAAAAAAGTGGGAGTAGAGAATGGTGGAGAAATTTTTATGAATAGAAAATAAAATTGACTAGTCATTAAAATATATTGTACAAAACGTTATTGAAAAAAACTAACATAAAATTATTATGAATAGATGGGTTTACACTAAACATGCAAATAGATACTCCTACAAATAAAGAAATGTGCATGATTTGGGTTTATCTTGTTGTTGAGTGTGATGGACAATCGTATTTTTCAATAAGATAAAGAACCCAAAAAACTTGTAAATTTCAATAATTAGAGTCAAAATGCCTAAATTGTACCTCATAACCCAAAAAAATTGTAATGATCGCAATCAAAATTTCCAAGTTACCATACACTTAACTTTCATAACATGTACAAACAACGCACTTGATGTTCTTGGCATGTATGAAGCATGAACTTGATACTCTTGGAAAATATCACAAAAATTGGTTTTTTCTTTAATAACGATTGTGTCCACCTTCTTTTTCATCCAAAAACATCCCTTAGATTCTATATTTTTTTGGATCATTGGGAGATCAATCTTCTTCCTCTTATCCCTAATTGGACAATCAAATCTTAAACTATAAGAAAACATGTGTTTTTGGTCAATGTTACACTAAGTAATAGTTGAGCTATCTTGATATTTGTTGAACTCATCAACATTGTATAATATCAAAAGTGATGCATTGATAATTGTAATGATTTTGTAGCCATGGAAATTGGTGCAATACAATATGTCACCACACATGAATTTTAGCAATATAAAATGATTATTTGATTATCAATAACGATGTATGAGATTAATGATTTCTTTTTTTAAATTTCACTTGAAAACCTCTTAAATGCCTTGAAAAATAATGGATGATTCCTTAGATATCTCTCTCATACTAAAAAGAACTAGGATAGCTATGTACTTATAGAAAATTGAAAATTTAATTAATAACCTATTGGCACCCAATCGACCTCCAATTATGGAAGAAAAGTAAAAGATAAGATAATAGTCACTTGGGAGAAGGAAGGTATTTAGTAAAATATTTGCATGATCATGGACTTCATATTATTTGGATATCGGGAGATGGAGTCCACGTTCTAAACAAAGGAAGCTAACGTGGGTGAATTATGGGAATCGTGTATTAACAAGTAGATGGTGATGTGAGATGAGAGGGGACCATTAAAAATTATCAATTGCACCCATGACACTAAGTTTGGACCAACAATTGAAAAATCTAGGGAAACATTTAGTGGCGAATTTT